>JAOEHI010050932.1:0-19765 GCA_025447815.1 Percopsis transmontana | reverse complement strand
TATGTGTGTTTATACAGCTCTGGAGATAATGGAGAGGCCACTGCACTTTATAAAATATATACTAATAAAAATATAAAAAATACAAAAAATATTGTATGCATATATATACTGTATATAAGATCATAGGTTAAGCCTAGCATAAGCCTTTCTGAAAGCATCTTTCAAGATGCCCAAACCCACCTGCAATTGTATTTACTGTAAGTCGCTTTGGAATGAAAGTTACATACTATAAACAAACACGCCACTAACCATGCCCTCCATCTGGTTTCTCCACATCCACTAGTAAAAAGGCAGTGGTAAAGTCAAGCTTCACAGATTCTCCAGGCCTGTATTCTATATTGTGGGACGGTGATGTATTTGGGAATTGGTAAGTGAGCTTAGCTGACGATTCCGTTCCCTACTGGCAGCACTGACGGGAACCAGAACCAGGACTGCCCACCTCTGCCTCCATAGCTGCCCACTCTGTCTAATAGTGCAGCTCAGAGTACAGCCTTGTACAACACACACACACACACACACACATACATACTTAAGCACAAAAAGGTATGTGGTATAAAGTCTATCAATTAATTCGTTGTAGCCATATCATATTTACTTTTTAACGTTTCATTTAAATGAGATATTTTAATTTCATGTCAATCATTGTTTTATTTTTGCCAACCTCTCTTTCCCTGTTTCTCTTGCATCCCTTTTCCAGGGGAGCCATTGTTGACTCTCACCTGCTACACTCTGCACCAAATCTGGAAATTTGCAGACTCATTTAATTCCTCTCCCATCCTCCACTCAGGTGACAGCATGGCTGGAATTCTGATGAGCACCTTGCTGGCCATCCATTAAGCAGCCCCCCCCCCCTTTCTCTCGCGCTCTTCCTGTCTCTCTCTCACCTCCATCCTAATCCCCCTTACAAACTTCCTCCTGTCTCTCAGATCTCCAGTTCTTTATTCTTTTGACTCATGACCACCCTCCATACAATTGCTGCACAAATATAGTCTCACACAGAAACACTGGCCGCTAATAAGATGAAGATAATAACAATAATAATAATAATAATAATAATAATAATAATAACAATAATAAAGACTTTACTAAAAGCCTGTACACTCACATGCAGGGGGTTGCGCGCTCAAATGTGTATTCACATTTCGCTTGAAATTATATTTAAAAAAGGTATTTTATGTTGATTATAGGCAAAACACTAATTCTGTTTACATAAGGAAATACCCTGACAAAAAAAGATAATAAAATATCTTACACATCTTTAGACACTACCCCTTTAAAATAAATACAACTGAAAAGAAATTCAGAATAATTTTTTCAAAATCTTCATGTCATGGCCCTCACTTTGAGCACTCTCAGAAGCCACAGCTCTCGTCCACCAGCACCTCATGACAAGGAGCCATGCTGCACTGAATTAGTGGCTAGCGGGGCGGATCACAGTAATGCCGGAAGGCAAGTTTACTAAGGCAGAGAGAACCTCAGTTTTGCGGTAGGCGGGCCCGTGTGATAGATCACAGGGAAAATGTAGCTGTGCACTCCTTATACCAAGTTTCTAGCGGGTCAGGGAAGTCATTGGCTAAGCTGCTGCCTAAAATACCTTCCACTCATTCCTGCATTTTATGCGTAATCAGCAAGCCTATTGCTATTATTGTGGACCCAATGTAACGGATCATTTGGATAATCTCATAAATGCACAAAGATCCTCTGTCTAAGCTCTGACAAAACTAATGTCACATGGTTAGATTTAATATCAAGGAGCACACTGAGAGTCTGGAGACGCCGTGGTGAATGTTATGCTGCCTGCAACATCATCCAGCATGACCGGTTTGGCGGTGGGTCAGTGACCTGGGGAGGCATATCCTTGAAGGGTCGCACAGACCTCCACGTGCTAGCCAACGGTACCCTGGGTTCCTCCTGGTGCAGGACAATGCCCGGCCTCATGTGTCCAGAGTGTGTAGGCAGTTCCTGGATGACAAAGGCATTGATGCCATTGACTGGCCCTGACGTTCCTCAGACCTGAATCCAATTGAGAACCTCTGGGACGTTATGTATTGGTGCATCTGACGCCGCCAAGTAGTACCACAGACTGTCCAGGAGCTCACTGATGCCCTGATCCAGGTCTGGGAGGAGTGCAGGAGGAGATCCCCCAGGACACCATCAGCCATCTCATCAGGAGCATGCCCAGAAGTTGTCGGGAGTGCATACAGGCACGTGGGGGCCATACACACTATTTGAACAATTCACACATATTGGAACAGCCTGTGAATTCAACTTTGATTACTTTTATTTTTGCTGTGAGTTTGAATCCAGCCCTCAATCGGTTGGTGATTTTGGTTTCCATTGACTGTTGTTACGTCATTTTGTTCTCAACAAATTACAAAATGTAGCCTACAGTAAATCTTTTGATCTTTAATATCGGG
Organism: Percopsis transmontana; assembly: GCA_025447815.1. NCBI lineage: Eukaryota > Metazoa > Chordata > Actinopteri > Percopsiformes > Percopsidae > Percopsis > Percopsis transmontana. The sequence continues at coordinate 17,348 of JAOEHI010050932.1, read as the reverse complement.
TTCATCGAGACCCGATGTGTGATTTCAGTGTTCCCTTAATTTTTTGGAGCAGTGTATATGCACGTGTATCATGGTGGTTTATTAGAGGTGCCATATTTGCGCACTTGGCGACTGTGAACAAGGACATCATTTTTGACAGTTTCCTCCCTGGAGAAGCTTTTCCACAAAATTGACAGATCGCCGAGACAGAGAGCGCGCTGCTGTTAAAGGGAATGACGATGGCTGATTTGATTTGGCTGTGATTAAAGACAGCCCCCACCACTCCTACTGATAATTTATTCATTCTAATCCAACCCTTTTACAACTGTGCCACCATTGCGCCCGCTTACCGCCACCTACACATGTACCGGAATTAGCAAAGTATTGGCCACATCTTAGATTGACTTGCCCCGTGCGCTTAAGCTTACGCCTTGACCGTGAAACTAGGGCCCACAGTCGTCTGCATCAAGACATCAGTCCATTTAATCTAGTAAATTTATTGCATTTCCCTTATTCACCTTACCATACCTAATGTAGTTCGGACTAAGCACATGAATGTAAAAAAAAAAAAAAAGCACTATTTCCATTAAGTAATTGTCTGAAAAGACCATTTTGTTAACATTACCATGTCAGGTAAAAGAGTTTTAGTTGATGTCCTAGGTTCACATATTGTGGCCTGTCAATATTTCATTAAAAACACGTAAAAAAACACTGCGCCACCCACACACACACACACACAAGTGCACACACACACGGTGCTAAAACCAGGCCAAAGAGCCTTTACTTAATGGGCTGAAGAAATCAGCCAGGGATCAATTTCATTAACATTTTGGCTCAGCTGTAGAAACCGTTATGAGGCAATATTAAATCATGCAAGTCATGTCAGAGATCTCCTCCCATTCCAGAGCTATTAAAACATTGTACTACTTTGCCCCTGTAAATAAATAAATAAATTAAGTAATACTTATTAGTTCTTCTCCATACTAATTTATTGCTGTACTGTAATGTCTTTATTAATGCTAAACCACCAATCATCATCTCTCTCTCAACAGAGAATTTACATTCCAAAACCACGCAGTATTTCCCCTATTGTCTCTGAAGAGGCTGTTTTCCATGAGCCTGAGCTATAAATATTTCAAGTGACCATGTAACTGCAAACACTTGTAATAATGAAAGGTCTGGGCGACTTCATCAGAGCAGTCCACAGAGGAGCACATGGTCTGGCCAACGTTGTTGTGCCTCACAGTGTTCTGTCGTCCTTATCTTTCTCCTCTGCGCCCCCCGTTCTCCCAATACTAATGAACCAATGGCTGGCAAGGACTGTGACACTGACCGTTCACATGGGTGTTAAAGAAGAATATTTGACATGTACAAATCCTCTTATTTTAAACTGCTGTCAGAAGGTATCCAACAACACTGCGCCACCCGCAGCCACTTTGTTGTCACTTCGCGTTTTCTACTCCCTTGTGTACAATTCGGCCCGAATTTCATGAACGTCAAATTTTGACGTGCCTGTACTGCCCCCTGGGTCTGCCATGTAGTAAAAACACATAGCTCATTGGAGATGCTGCTTCAAATTCACACAAATTTCTATCCAGTCTTGTAATGGCCGTTGAGTAACGTCTACTGCAGACAAGCAGCAGTGTGGTAAATATACAGTGTAAACAATTAACACATTTTCTACACGCTATAAAGTGAACCCGGCTCATTACCTCCCACGCAACCTGCAGGCCGTCTTCGTTCACAATACTCTGTTGTGCGTTGAGTTGCAAGGTCACCTCATAGCACTCCTGGATGTCTGCAAAAAAAACAACAACAATTCAACTAATCGTTTTATTAATTTTATCTAGAATATAGCCTGCGTTCCTGTATTTGCCCTCTGGTTGTGTAAACACCCCCCTCCCCTCGCCCTTCCTGGAACACACTGGGTAATGTTTGACTGCTTCTGTGGTACTGGTATCTGTGTGGGGGTGGCACATCTGTTTGTAGAGAAGTTCTGTCTCCACTTTTTCAGACACACTTAGCATCTTGCTATTTAGTATTATGACTCAGGCACTGAGAGAGGTCTTCCTCAGGAAGCCAGACTCTACACAAACCAAATGATCCACGGGCTTTTTCCTTTATCGTTTGGTCTATAGAAGTCAAATTCAGCCGCATGGGTGTATTGGCAAACTATGAGGATGCTTGCTTACGTGAGCTCCTCATAAGCTTCATGAGCTGAAGCTTATGAGTAACTAACAATATGATTGACAGTTACCTTAGATACCGCCTGGAAAGAGAGAGTTGCTCTTTTGTTGTCTGGAGATTGAACTAGCAAATTTCAGTTTTCCATAATTCATTTCCTGGTCATGTTGAGTGTTTTCCTGATTGTGAGGACAAGGTGAGCCTCATTTTATAATAATACGCATAAAAACATGTCTTCTTTAGAGAACAGATTAAAACAACAACAATTCAAGTAAGAAAACAATTCAAATGCGCACACAAAAAAATATTTCAGCAATCATCCGGGGTATATAGTATTTGTAGCACGGGATTGTGCAGCTGTTAAAGCCAGGCTTGAGCCCCATGTGACCACCATACAGGAGTCATTCATCCTCTGTTATTTAGCAGCGTTTTGCCTTCATCACCTTACAGGTCATTGTGAGCCATGTGCTGTGGCTGTCGAGTTGAGTGGCGACCATTTGATGAAGACACTGATGTTGAATGCAGGCCGCATCACTGCTGATATAAAGAGGTCGCTGTTCACTACATGCTACAGAGTAGAACAACCCATAGTTCAATGTCAGGACAGACTAGAATAAAACAATTAAGGGGAACAAGTTGATAAACTTGAAACATTACAGACACCATGTGTCAGCTGTTGACCGGAATGCAAGGACTGGAAACTTGCTACTCTATGTAAGCCCTGTGTGCATGCAGGTGTGTGTGTGTGTGTGTGTGTGTGTGTGTGTGTGTGTGTGTGTGTGTGTGTCTGTGAGATGGGAGTCAGCATATAGAACGTGGACTCCAAATATGAACACAAAAATGTAAGACGGGAGGCGGGGGGCACGGGGGGAGCATATGACTCATCAGTATGTCTGATAGTGGAGGCGTGAAGCCATGTGTGGGCAGAGGGGCACAAAGTCCACCTGACTAAAACACAACCTCACTGACAGACAGCCACTCACAGACCCCTGCATGTATACAAATATACACGGATCCTGTAGGCACTACGCAAAGTTTCTTGTACACCACAAAGTAGGTGTTGCAAAGACTGAAAAAGAGCACAGAGCTAGAGTATATAGAAAGTGTCCCAATATGAAACTAACATTGGAAATGCAGTCTGGGACCAAGCCCTGAACAGATACTTCTGTTTTGGATTTTAAAAAAAAGAAGGGTTTTTGCTCCATGGCCAGGAATTTCTGTGGTCTATTTGGGATGGAATATCTTTAGAGATCCTTTTGGAAAAGTCAGACACGGAAAAATACAGACTTGAACTATTGCTAGAATTTGTGATGTAACTTGAGAAACATTTTATAATTCACTGGATCCTATGATTGTTGAGCTACTATTGTATGACCTGGTAAATATAGGTTGAATCTACAATGAAAAGTGTGTGTGTCCGTGTGTGCTTGTTACAGCATTTGCCATGTACCTATTAAAGAGGATTGGAGTCATCTCCATTGCCTGGGTGAGTCAAACAAAAAAATAAAGTATATAGGCTGATGAGCAACCCATGCCTCACTTGAATAACACAGTCACAGAAAAGTGGGTCACAATCAAAGGGTCCTCACCAGGGCAAACAATTCAGCCCCTTGTCATTGCCTAAATTAAATAACCCCATGGCATGCAGGCACCTCCACAACCTAGCTTTGTTATATATGTGTGTGTGTGTGTGTGTGTGTGATGTTAACCACGCCCACTTACCCTCGCTCGCTGCAAGTTTGTATGTTGGGGGAACAAAAGGATGGGTGCGCAGTTTAAGGCGACCTTTGTTTGTGACTGAGCAACCATGCAAGCATTCAATTAAGTGGTCAGCGCTCCAACTTCCCACAGTACATCAAAGCTGACTAGAACCGGCTCTTGAACATACGCTACACGGCCATGTGTAATGTTGGCATATGAATGTCCTGAAGTCACAGGCATGTTTCAGCAAGTCCTTTTCAAACAAATATTATTCGCACTTTTAGTGTCGACAAAACTTGTCATTTGGAAAATAATTATCTATTCACAAAAGAACACGCAACATATATTTTGCCCAAAATAACATTCCACTTTCCAACGGCTGCTTCACAAAAGGGAGATAAAAACGCTTTATGCTTCTCAATACTGAATGAGTCATGTCAAACACTACAGAAATAATGGTAGCAAAACTGAATTGTTCAAATGTGTGACGGGTTCACATGAGCCGAAACTGTGCTGACAGACATACAGCAAGATAACAGCATTGTTAGTCTGCTGTAATGTTTGCATCGCTCTGTATAGTCCCTTTTCACAGTGACCCGGAAGTACTATAGATGAGGGGTAATCTTTCTTCCTGTGTAGCCTGTAAACAGAGAAAATCTTAAGTCAAATAACTTTTACCTCTGAGTCGGAAGTTACCTGTTATATGAAATTATAATGCAAAAATTGCATATACTAAAAAAAAAAAACTGAACAAGCAGTGTGTGCACCCGCCCACACCTGAGAATAAGTCTAATCAGCCACATTAACACCTGTGTAGACAGGGACTTCAACAATTAATTTAGACAGGACAGGAAGAAAGTGTACCCTTTCTGGGTCCCTGCGAAGAAGGCTAATTGTCTGTGCTCCAGCTATGCCTTTACCTTTAACCTCGACTGACCCTTCTCACCATCGTACCTGAGGCACAGACAGGCACTCTGTCCCAGTGCAGATGGTCCACAAAGGCCAAGAGAGATGCAGATGAGGCTTTGCATTTCAGCTGTGAGCAGTTTATTTTACTATCTACCTCCAGCCCACCCGTGATTGGACATTCCTGCTGTAGAATGTTTGGAATTCTGACTTGGAACGGTGATCCTCTCTTTGGTTTGGATTTTCCAAGTGGCCTCTTGTACTACACCATCATCCACTTACGGTGAAAAAGACACTGTTGGGGTTTATGTGGTTTAATTAACTATTTTGTATTAAAAGCAACAAAGTTAGTTCACCCTACTCGTGATTCTGCTAAAGTAATTTGGACTGAAAATATTTAGATAGTCCAGTACATTACTGTAACTTTCAGGCAGTGACGAGATAATTCAAGTATTTCAGCCTCTTTAGAGTAATGACCGGGTGTTCACATAAGCTGATGCAATGCATACAGTAGCACATACTGTACTGTACACAAAGTGGGAAATGTGATCTTATACAAAGCTCTTTCAGGGGCCTGTATACGTATGTGTCTGTAACACGATTTTATTTCATGACAAACTGAAAGGACTCTTTCATAGGGCTTAATTGGGAAACATCTAGGCTCAGTTAACTTCCCAACCATATTAATAATGTACAACCAGACTATCTCCAATGTAGACTGACTGACTAACTACAGCGACTACAAAGAAAACAAAATAAAAATATTTCTCTATTTTAGCTTTAACAATTAGCATTTATCTTAAGCTAAAACATTAGTGATATATTTTAAAAGTCAGAGTGCAAGAGTTTATACAAATATACCTTTTGCTACTTGCTCAACATTTTCCTTACCAAGAAGGGCTTGAAACAGCTGGCTGCTAAATATAGCAGACACTTTCCCCACACTGGTCCTGAGGGCCTGTTCCTCTGGACTGGTCAGTTTGGCCTGGTACTGCATCAAGACCCCTACCGCCCGCTTGGTGTCTGCCTCACAACACAAGGATATGTTTCAGACTAACGTTACACTACTGTAGCCATAAGGCAAGGGGGCGTCTATAAACTGGGACTAAATATAAACAAAACCTTTCTTCCTATTATGTAATTTTGTCACATGGTTAAATAGGCTAATAATATAAATATGATTAATTTCTCAGCATATCTATCCTACATTCTGTTATGTACATATCCACATGAAAGGTCTTTTTCTAAAACTTGGTGAACCCGGTGGGTGGTTAAGATAATTAACATAGCGGAATGATGCTCTTGAGGTAAATCTAAGACTTCATAGCCAACTGAACAGAGAAACAGAGAAAACAGTGAGTAGCATATGCTCTAAAACATCCTAAAAGAGTGAGATAAGGAAAAAATATATCGTTTTCCTATCTTCCCGAATAATGCAAAAATATTAGCTACTACCTCACCAATGAGTGAAAAGTGAGTTCGAAGAAAGTAAGCCCACCAAATTGTTTGATACAAATATCTACCCATCTTTTATCTTCACAGACTGTAGAACTTTTTGACAGATGAACACGTGACGTTGTTGAACTTACCATATCTATGAACCATGATGCACTCGAAACGTATAGGCTATGTGATATGAGCTAGAGGCAAATACAAATAGAAGGATAAAGATTATGATAATAGCTTCAGATAGGCCTACGTAGCAACGTAACACTATTTCTGAAAAACTATGTCTGATTCTTCAGTTAAATCCTCCAGCGGCCATCAGACACTCCCATGTCGTTGAAACTAGCGGTCAGCAGCATTCTGCTACAGGAGGATGTGGCTCTGCTGTAGCTAAACTGTTTTCATGTCAACTTCCCAGAAGTTCGGCCGAAAAGTATTTCATTCGCAAACGCCCCTCGCTGTCGCCTCGCCTTGACTTGATGCAGACTTGGGTCTTTGGCCCACCCTTTGGAAAGACTATTTGCAAGCACTTTAATTTGCCTAGACTTGTGCACATATGTTCTTAGAGGGTGTCTTGGATTACAAACAATGTTGCCTATATATACATAATAACGTCACCAATAAAATCGTTTAATTTAAGGCTGAATTTTAATAATAAAAACATTTCACATTTACATAAGCCAGCAGTTATCCGTAAAAAAATGCAATGTCTGCCATCTAGTGGGGAAACAATTCTCTCTCTCTCTCCCCTCTTGCTTACGCACACATACACATACACACGCCCTCGCACACACACACACACACACGCACACAGAGGGCATAATACAAACTTTGTGCATGTGAGAAATGTAAGAAAATTAGCAAAATCAATCTTTATAACATCTAAAACTGCATTATGTCACAGGCTAAGCCAGAAAACCCAGTGGAGTTTTGATATCAAATATAAAGCCTAGCATATTTTAAATACCAGAAATATAGTATGAAATACCAAATATATCCCAAAATAATCCAGTGGCATTACTATAGTAATTGATTCACATATTTCATGTAACCTATAGATGACATGGATTTAAAATATTATGTCCTTTCCTCCTGATCCAGGGCTCAACTATCGTAGTGGGAAGGATGGGGTGTTGTGTTTCTGGGTGGAACCATAGATATCAATAGCAAAGAAATACATTCTTTATTGTTATCTGTGGGTGAAACCACTCACTACTAGAGCTGGGTTGTACTACTCTTGTCAAGAAGAGGGGCAGTTCCGTTTCCATTGCTTCTCTCTGCTCCTCCTTCTATGTGGAGCGTTGCACCTGGTAATAGTAAAACAACCAATAACTATTTAATAACACAAAGACTCAAATTGGTGTAATTTAGCTACTGGCAACTTTACGTTCTGTTCTGTTAAAATAACCGGATATTATTTTTCATTTGTGATTATTGTTTAAATATGAAATTTATTTATGCAAATATTTTCAGACCTACCTTCAGGATGACTGAAACAGCACCTTTTCCTTGAAAAACAACGAGGAAAATGAATCATTCTCTATTCATAAATCACTTTATATGATGAAATAGTTTCCAAACCACTGCTCAGCTCACCTTTGTGTGACAAAGACTCCAAACATCACCAACAATGACCCGAGGTCTATCATAATCCATATACATGTGTATTCAGCAGGCACCTGAAACAACATTAATAGACTGTAAAATGCAAACATGCTAACTGGTTTACGAACATTACAATTCATTTTTAATAGAGAAAACAATAGACATTGGAATAAAGATAGTCTCTGGCAAGTAGGCTGTGTGCTTGTGTGTTTGTTTGGTTTGTTTTCATTGATACTACATGATTACTATATATATATATGTATATGCAAAGACCAGTTTTGCCTACCAGAATCCAGCAAGGCTGCGTCATGTCCTGTAAGTGGTGACAGGAGTTGGTGGTTACAGAGCTGGTCCCAGCGCACCACAGCAGGGAGAACAGCCATCTATCATTTACCACCCACAGGTTTACTGATACATTCTGCTGCCGAAATTCCCTACGGGACGCAAATACATTGATTTTTATATGTATGCATACTGTATACTACACTCTGTCTCTCTCCGAGTGGCTGGCACTCCACTCTACCTCCAAACAGTGTTTATATGCTCACAATTTTCTCTACGCCTCCCACTAAAGACTTACACACTTTCATAGATGTGTTTTTAAACATAAATACATAAAACGTAAAAAGCTACAACACAGTCAACAGTGTACCTTAGGTTAGGGGATGTTGTTTGTTACTGTATAAAATGTAAAGGGATACTGACCCTTTGTTAAACCCTCAAATCTGTAGTTTGTAAATATTCAATATTGTTTCTATAAAACATATACCTCTCTCTCATGTCTGGAATGCTGAGCGCAGTCTCGGCTTGTATGTATTCTCAAGTTATGGTGTTTTTTTGTAGAGTTTAATTTCAGGTCTCTTAAATTTAACACCACAATATTTGATTTGGCAAAAACCAGTAATTTGAGAATACATAGTACCAGCTAAGACAGCAATATGATTTGTGATAAAAAAAAACAAAAAACAGATTTCTGGTCCAGAATGTACTGTACCGCGAATGAGGGATTATTTCATGCCGAACATATGCTTGAGGATGTAATATTGAGATAAGGAAGCCACAGAGTTGAGGGTTTAACAAAAGTTCAATTACCCCTTAGGGCTGTAACTGTGATTGAGGGCTAGATATAACCTTAGATTGATGTACAGTATATGCACACACATGTTCTGGCACAAGTACAGCCATACACACATACTGACTGGACTGGAATCTGGTACTTTTCCATTGAAATGCATACAGGTCAGGTGTTAACTGTACTGTTGAGTAATCTGGGATAGTTTTAAGTTGATCCAGGAAGTGTAGCATTCAAAAGACATGTCAGTCGTTGTTCATGTCATTTAACCCAAACAGGTTTGTTTAGGTATCACTTTATTTTTCTTCATGTTTTTTCAACCACTAAACTGCACTCTTGAGCGAGATCATTATATTAATCGGATCCTCCTAAGGCTGTTTTCTGTCTTTCAACATGGTATAGACACACTTTTCATTAAAATACCACTGTGTGCCCCCTGACAGATCTACAGTTTTTACCTGATTTCTGATGTGGTCAAAGTGTTGTATTTCATATTCAGGTGGTTTCCTCCATTTTTCCTCATACTAGATACATTTTCATAAACATGTACAAAGCCAGGATTTGTCTTCATGACAAACTGTCTTTTCTCAGGAGGAAGCCAGAGGATCTATTAAAATAAGATAATGTTACAAAATATGTGATGATTGTATATCTAAAAAACTATTCATGTAAAACCCACCAGATTTGGGTCGATACCGGATGTTTGAATAGTGTTGACTGTGTCTTCTGTATCGTTGGTCATATTATTTTTTAGGTCAAACATGAGAGAGATGTTGTGCTCCTTAGCCAGTTCCAGAAGCTGCATTAAGGAGGGAACACCTTGGGTCCTAGCCCTCTCCTTCTCCTCTGCTGACAACTGGGACACTGAACGGAAAGGATCTTTCTGCAAATCATAACCACTTTCAGTTTTTAATTGCAGCATGCTAAATTAGTGTATATATAACACTCGAGACAGAGGAATTGTTTATTGGTTGCTGAGCCCTCACCTTTATGAACCATTCCCCTGCATTCAGCCTCTGTAACTCTGCCCAGGCTATGTCGCTGCTATTTCTGATGTCCTTTCCAGGAAACTTCTCAGATACGTCTGTTGTTCTAAGCAGGAAACGTCCTGATGCATTATCATGCATCAGATAGGCAACCCTGTCTTTACTTTTGATCAAGAGGAAAAACAACAATTATATATTTAGGTGTCAGTTGTTTCACCTGTAGGCAGAACAAAACTGAGATGAGCTGAGTTAGATGTCAGTCACGAGAAGCGATCTAACCAGCAAAAGAAGTGCACTTAAGTGCGTTTCAAAAGGTGTTGATTGAAGGTGTAGAACACTAATTGGCTATTGTAGAACACTAATTGGCTATTGTAGAAACAAGTCCATTCTTACCTGAACTGCACGTCTGTCTCAAAGGCTGTCACATTGCACATCACACTCCTGTTGAATGACATCATGGTATTCTCTGGGGCCAGCTGAACACAGTGAGGACAAAGGATTGAGAAATACTTGTATAGTTTATAGGAACAATGAAAATGAAATGATATGAACAAACACATAACTATACATAGTGATACTGTACCTCAAGCTTAATTGTAAATTAAAAAGGTGTACACTCAACATTTATACTATTTACATTAACAGCATTTAATAGACACTTTTATCCAAAGCGACTTGCAATAAGTACAGTTTTGTCAACAGCAGGAAAGAGAAGGATTTAAAAAAATATATATTTCTCACATTCAATATTATCCATTGAGACATAGTAATATTAGTAAATATTTCGAGTGCACTGCTTGTTTTCTCTTTGAGGCTTTATATAGCTATGTCTATATATCTAGAAATAGCTAGATAACATGTAAATAATAATCAGCCTCATGGTCTAAAGGAAACACAACCCACAATTGTAACAAACATGCAAAGGCCTTCAGAGCTTCTTCCAAAAGTTTCAAATTGAAAATGTCATTGAAAATTCCATAAACTCCTTGTTGCACACTCACCATTGGTGCACCTCTGTGGCCAATGAGATTTGGTTTGGGAGGTAACTCATTCAGTGCAATGATACAGGGGGAGTGAATCAATAGGGGGCTGAGGAGGACAGCTGCAGAAACCACGGCAAACACCAGCATGATCATGATCTTAGAGCCTGTGGAAACGCACAGCAACCAATGAGAACCCTCACTTCATGTTTACCATAAATGTGTGTGGCTACAACAATGAAATGCATCATACAGATGGTGTGGGCAACCAAAAGCCATGAGCAGGTGGGCCAAATGTCAAAACTCTGGCTCAGACAGGTCAAGATATCTAAATAAATGTGTTCATTGTAATTCCAACATTTGGTATATTAGAATGTGGTTGCATGCAATTTATTTGCACTGCTAAATGTCAACAGGTATTGTGTATTTTCTATGACTTTCCGACAATTCAGGGTACATAGCGTAGTAAAGCCATCCTGATTTTGCACTCTATCTTTTCCTTTGCTCTGCATATGAGCCTGGGAACTCTCAATTCAAAAGAACTGGTGCCAACAGCAGCTAAGTACTTGTGTGCCACCCTGGTTTGGAGTAGTTGAAGGTAGTCTATTCACCTGCTAATGAGCTAATGGAAAGTGGAAAAAACCTGGAATTTGCCAAATCCATATGTTCTTACCAGGCTACAGGCTACAATGCAACAGAGAATAATAATATAGAAATTATTTTTGTTAATTGAAATGGAATTTTTTGGCAATTTTGTATGCTTGTGTTAGTCTGATATTTGATACTCACCCACTCGTCGGGCCTTGTGAAAGCCCTGGAAGATAAACCAGCTAAGCAGGGTCAAAGCTACAACACCTCCCATCTGCAAGAAAGGAGCTGTAGCCTGCCAAGACGCCACCAACAATGTCAATGTATTCAGACCACATCAGCATTTACTCATCATTTGCCAAGCAAGGTAAACATCTTTGTCACAAACGCCGGTCCATGATGAATAGATATTTTGACAGACTGTACCTGAAGTGAAAGAGAAACAGTTGGCCATTCTTCTGACCACAGCAGGCTTATTCCTGTTACTCCCAGGGCGATGAATAGGACGCCTAAAGCGAGAAAGACCTAGGCAGAAAAAACAGACAAGTTAACATGAGATTTGGTGGAAAGACAAAGCCTGTTGTGACCAGATCAGTGTCCCACTGATCTGTATAGGAAGGATCAATGTTTAAAAAAAAAAGTTTTGATACCTTGTGCAGCCAATGTAAATCTAATGGTTCACCCAAGGCAACTTGGAACAAGGCAAAAATCTGAAATTAATGAATAAAGATAATGAATACAATATAAACCGTAAATTAAACAATTCACAATAATAATATGAATTATGAATGTCAGGAAGAGTTACTGCTTCCCATGTTAGTGAAATAATATGTAATTTGTGCTTCATATTTCCAAGATGTATTACAGTATTACAGCACTGCGTCTGATAAATCCCCAGCCCACATAAACATTATAGATTTGTCCAAATAAATTCTCACCAGGAGCAGAATGCAATAGCTGGTCAAAACTGCCGAACTGATCATCAACACCATGGACCAGTTAATCCACTGTTTAAGTATGCTGAAGCCTTTACTATAAACAGAATGACGGGGGGCAAGCAAAGGTTTGCAGCGTCAATGGATGCTCAGAGGCCAAAAAGAGTTCTATATGTGTGTGTGTGTGTATGCACAATAACTCACCAGTTAACATCATCTCTGTCATTGTAAAGGACCAGTAAAATGTACATCCAGCAGGTGGCTAGCAAGGAAACTAGGGCGGCTACTGACAACCAGAAACTGGCATGCTAGAATCATAAAGCATAGGTTAATTTCTATAGTGCAAACAGACTAACAGACTTCTCGATATACATTTTACATTTTAGGTCATTAAACAGTTTGCTGTGGGCATGTTGCGTATGGGTGGATATGTGTTGTGGCATGCCAGTAACTTTAGTAACTTGATCTAGGACTATGGAACGAACAAATCCAACATGTTTTCATATTTGGTTTCACTCTCTGCTGGGTGCCAAGACACTTTGTGGACAAATCTGCAATCCATCCTCTAGCCATGCTCATGCACCATGTACAGCGCAAGTATGTGCACCACTCTTTGTGTGCCAACAACAAAGGCCACCATGCCCCTCCAGAGCTGCTGCAACCAATGCCTTTTTGTAATTATTTTCCAGATCAGTCCACCACAGGCCTGTTGGGGCCACGAGTTTAGCAGTTACTCTTGGCAGACATTCACATGCATAGTGATCTCCACTTCCGTTACAGTCCCTTGTTTTAATCAACACTAAAGCTACTCGTTTACCCATCTCCTGTTTCTCTAAAAGAAAAATAATTCTCCTTATTTTACACTGCGCTATGATGCAAATGGGTTTCTATGGAGTTCACATGGGAAACAATCGTACATTGTGAATGTCTTGTGAATATCTTACATTGTGAATATAGACCTGTGAAAGTGTTAATCCCTGAGTACATTGTGGATTGTAAAGGTAAAGTCCCAGATGTCCCAGAAAACAGAAAACACACAACAAAACCTTCTTCAAACTGAATTTAAAATCCTTTGTGCAAACAGTATGGCATTATCTGGAAAAGGTTAAACAAACTCGGAGATAAAGTGTTGCACTGGGTGGAGCAATTTAAATGCATGTCTACAACAGATCAGAAGCTGGGCTTGCTGACAAGAACAATCTGTTGGTCACATGCAGTAAATACATGCATGCACATATACTTACTCTTCTGTTATTTTCACTCGGACGCCTCCAGTTGCAGCTATACAATCCCCTGCAACACACCCTGCAGTAGCTGTCACCCGATGCCATCGCCTCCTGTCTTCATCCACGATATTGCAGGTCCAGATCCTGTTCTGTGTAGCCTGGTGACCCAAGGATGCGTTGTGTGTTGAGAGGGGGTCCCTTTCAACAGCCTGGCAGTCTGCTGTGGAAGTACAGTATATGTGGGACAAGTGTGGAAACTAAAGAGGGGAGAGAAATGGAAGGAAAAAAATCTATGGGCATCAGGTCAACTCCTTTTCAATAACTACCTCAATAGAGCCTCTATTCAAGACAGTAAGATATTATAGCCACTGGAAGAAACTACAATAGCTGACACCATGGGCTATTGAGAGTGGAGCACAGACTGGTCTGAGAGTGAAGACTGGCAACACAGCTGACATACACTGACAGTGACAGGCACATCCCCACACGGGGAAGGGTTAGAGCTGACGGGTTAGGGTTAGGGTTAGGGTGGGAGAAGCTGAGGGCTAGGTGTAGAAATGTTAAGCAAAAGGAAAAATTTACGTACACGGCCATTAGGCCTGCTTAAGTATTTAAGCAACCTGCCATTTCTTGGCGTTATCTCTGATTTCTCAACATGCTGGGACACATCATTTCTAGTTTATTGTTGTTTTAACGGGAACAGTAGGCGTGACAAAAAACAAGTTCTAATGAGACAACAGCAACTGCCATACTTCTTTTATACCTTTGCCAACTGCAAGCTGTGGAAGGATTTTACTTTTTCGGGCCTCAGGTGTGAGAAATGAACAGATTTGAACTTTTAGTCTTATCGGAATGTCAATATAAATCCAACTTCTGAAATGCTACTCTACATTTATTGTCATCCATTAAAAGTTCCTAAATGTCCATTCAATTATTGCAGTTTTGTTTTACTTGTATTTGAAAGAGACCGTTAATCATAATAACAGGTTTGGACAGGTCAACAGATCTGGAGATTAAACAGAAGGAGACTCGCTTAATCAAACCGGATTGTAGAAACAGATGTCTTGTTTCTTGACTGTTCAATCAGTTCAACTATAGATGAACCCATCGGGATTTTGATTGTTTTACAATCACTATACAGTATACACAATGCCATTGAAAAAGCTATGTGATAAATATCATATTCCATGAACCACCATAGCCTACATACCATGATGTAATAATCTTATCGAAAAGGTATTTATCACTTCTTAGTCAAAGATTAGAGTCTTGATATCAATGATTGATAACGGAGATATTTTCAATGTCAAACTTCCCGTGTCATTTGTGTTACAAATACAATAACTATCATAGCTCTATAATGCAAAATGCAATTATAAATTAATATTTAATCATATTTAATCACTATTTACATGTTACAGGTCACAGGTATGCATCACTTTAGAACTTTTTATTAGTTTCAGAAATTTTATATGTAGTTCATTTTTAGCTTATGAAGGCTATTTATCTTCTTATTATTAGCCTAAACGTAGACTATATAATATATATTAGTAGGCTATGTATAGCCTACAGTATCTACCGTAAGGTTATTGAAGTTATAGTAGCCTATAAAACCAAAAAATACGCAAAGCATCCACCAACTTACCTTAATAGTTTTCCTTAATAGTTTCTCTACACTCAAATATCTTATAGTTCGACCGTTTCTCTACACTCACATTGCCTATAGTGTGAGAAAACCACTCTTGCATTGCCCTTTCTTTCCAAATTCATTGAATCTTCTGAATGGGACTTCCGTGGCCGGAATGTGAATTTCCCGAAATGAATGAGCTTGAGATCAGTGGATGAAACGGAGTCTATAAAATGTAGGCATGCCTACCCAATTTGAAAGGGAAACGGGAGGGGTGAGTCAGGAATCGAACGCAGAGATGTGTGAGAAGTTTCGGCATATTACCGACGTTTTCAAGGTCGTAGTGTATTAAATCCATAATTTCATAACATTAAACATTGTTGCCAATTAATTTTAACCAATATAATTTGTCACAGTCTTTGAAATTACTGTTAAAAGATCAAGTCTAAATCAAAGCCGTCTTCCGGCATTCCATAATCATATTATTTATATATCTTCCCTCTCTGCACTATTGCTTATTTACTATGCCATTATCTATAATTTATTAAACTGCTGTTTTACAGTAGGCCTAGGCTATAATTACTGTCAGTCTGGAACACATAGTCTAGTCTGTCCTATAGCCTATAGCCTACTGCTTATTGTACAGTTGGAACACAGTTAGAGGCAGTTAGAACATATTTCTTACCACTTCAGACATGTCTAGGATATACTCTTGGAATGTTAAGCTCTTAGAGTAGCCTATAGGCTACGCTATAAAGTGTTATCAATTATTTTTTAGGGTTTAAATGGTATGTTGTATGTAGGTTAATGGTGATGCAGAACTAAGCCCTGATGATCGTTGATGTCATTATTGTAACAAAATGTGCTGATGCCTGGTGTATGAAATATCTCAGCAATATTTGGACAAACGCGTCTGCTAAATGCTGTAAAAATAAATGTTTTGATTTGTATGTGGGTGCACAATATTCAGGGCAATGCCCGCGTGCAGACTTGGGTAGCCTAATAATCTTAATGGCACTATAAGAAATGATCTTACAACTAACATTAATTATTGCTAATATTTACATTTTTTAATTAATTTTAATTAAATAATATTTCAACACATTGCCAAATAGCAAACTTCATTGGCTATTTAAATTCGTCAATATACGCATGCGCAAGGCGTGGTTTACAATAAAGAAGAGAAGTATTGTGGCTTGACATTACCGTAGTTCTATGGACGTTACTCACCTCTCTGTAAGGCTGTAATTTTGTTTCTTTTAATGCTTTCGATTTGTGTTTTGATGCATAAACTCTTATAGAAAAGATCTTATATCCGGCATACAGTGATTGCTTGCTCACATTGGCAACGCTATTTTAAGACGCTAGCAAGCTAATGGTAGCTAGCATATAACCAGTTAGCTTGCAGGTGTACAGTCAACTGTCAATCACAATACTTTAACTTGGGCTTTGTTTTTACAATGTTTTTTCCCAGCTGACTGCGTTATTTACATTTGTGACATCAGATGATTAAATTATTGATCTTACCTAGTTTATTGTCAGAATTTATTCCTAAATTAACTGTAGCAACGCGTTTTCACTTGGTTATTAAAACTGCTTTTGTGCGGTTACGTTACTCTTCAAGATAAAAAATGGACCAGAAGATTCCATACGATGATTACCAGCTCCCAGTGGTCTTCCTGCCTTCCTATGAGAGCCCACCAGCATGGATAGCCCCTCAAGAGGTCTACATTTTATATAATTAAAAAAAGGCTAAACTACTCCATTACGATTATCTGTCCATGATTGCAGCATTTATCATTCAACCATATAAGACCCTTTAAAGGATTCCGTATGACTCAATGATGTATTTAAGTTGCTATTGTAGAATCCCACAAAGATTCTTGTTCAAACAATATACAATTCAGGAACAATAGTACTTCAAGGTTAGTTTTAATTTGACAGTTGAATGCACCTTCAACCAGAGAGGGCTGAACTAAAGATTGAAATTATCTGCTATAAAGGACAGTTCCTAGTGCCAATAACTTTGCTGAAATGCGGCTGAAATGGGTTTCCTCAGGAGGGTGGCTGGCGTCTCCCTTAGAGATAGGGTGAGAAGCTCAGTTATCCGGGA
>JAOEHI010050931.1:0-19770 GCA_025447815.1 Percopsis transmontana | reverse complement strand
CCCCCCCCCCCCCCCCCCCCCCCCCCCCCCCCCCCCCCCCCCCCCCCCCCCCCCCCCCCCCCCCCCCCCCCCAGTACTCCATGTAAAGCGTGTCTAATGTCCTTTCTATTACTGTACAATACCCTTAAATAGAGAGTGCTTTCCATTCACGCCTGGGAGCATACATTGACTACACAATAACACTGAGAACAAAGTCCACTCTGATACACATGTTCCAATGGGCTTTCAGTATGAGAAACCCGCCCCTGATACAGTTTGGGGGACCAACTGCTAACTGCAGCAGTTATCCTATAGGCCAGCGTTGGCTGACAGCTACATCTAATTGGTTAAATTGCTGAGGGTTTGTTTGTGGGGCGCATGAGGGCTATGGGAGACAAAGGCAGATTGAGATGGCTACACTGCTCTCACTCCAAAACTATACCCCCCCCCCCCCAAAGCTAAGGCTACCCAACAACCCTAAGGATTGCCTAGACCCAGGGCTGAGGAATGAGGGAGGGGATGAGGGATAGATTGAGCGATTTGCCCCCTTTTATTACGTGGCTGCAGGGGTCCCATTAGATGTGCGGCCCTACAACATGGAACTCTGGGGGTGGCGGAGGGGGCCTTGCCCACCCGCTCTTCACTTTATCACTGGCTTCACAAAGACAGCGTGGAGGGGAGGAGGACAGCAGGCTTGTTCTCCCTGCCTTTCAGCCTGCTGGAGCACAGAGTGACTCTATAGCGGTGCTAAGTGGAAGGGTCTGTTTCAAAGAGGCATGGATACTATCTGCTGGGAGCAAGACTGATGCTCCTGTCTGGGAAACACCTTGGCCTGGGAATGGGGAGGATTTGAGTAGAGAATAGTGGTTCTCAAAGTGACTACAAGACTACAAGGTCACAAGATGCTTGGGGGTGAGTGGGAAGATGATGAATATTTATTTTTATATTTTCAAGTTGTTTTATTCTAGTTCAAGGATATTAGTCTTTTATACAAGGTGTCTACAATTTCTATATTGTGTTTATGTTTTTTTTTTTTTTTAATTATTATCTTGGCCAGTAGGTGGGGTCATGAGCTATTAAACCACCATAAGACACACAGACAGACACACAGACACACACCCAGACAGACACACAGACAGAATGACAGACAGACAGCCTTTATATCGTAATTTTTTCCGTCCTACCTCTCCGTACTGGTTGAACATTCGTATGACCTGGTCGGCAAGGTTGAAGATGTTCCTCCAGCCAAAGTTTGGCATGTCCGCCTTCATGCTCTCCTCTGGGCAGCTGTCAAGGAAGTTGAGGATGTGCTGAGTAGAGAACCCGGAGTCTTCCAGTCTCTTGTCCAGGAAGTCCATTACTGTAGGGTTTCTCAGGGTGCCCTGCAGGGGCAGACATTGACAGAAATGACAGGTCAACACTGTATCCAATGATGTTGTAGTACAGTATAGTAATCTCTTCACTTAAAAGGTAAACTCCTTGATTCAGTTGTTTGTTTATGTTTAAACCCCAGGCTTTTGGGGGAGGGGGAATGAACGACGTGCGCCTATGAGCTGTGTAGGGGGATGAGTAGAGAGGAATGCCAGTCATAACACAAACCGAGAAGCGTCCCATTAATTTAAGACATCACTCCATTGCCATTGGTATGTCACTACAGTACATGTCAATATGCCGACAGATTATACAGCTGACAGTTTGGGCCATAGTTGTGGCCAGTGGAGCGTTTCATACCCTGATCATGTTCATCTGAACACTGTTGTCGAAAAAGGCCCATAGCTGAGGTCCTATCTCCTCCCAGGCTTTAGCCATGTTCTGTAGCCTCTCCAGCTCCTCAAAGGTTGTATTGGCCTGCACACACGCACGCACACACACACGCACACACACACACACGCACGCACGCACACACACACACACACACACACACACACACACGTTTTTCACTAAGGTGAGAATGTTAAAACCGATGAATGTGTCTAAATTAAAGATCATCTGCAGAACAAGCATATCAGAATGTGTCATCACTGGGAGTCACAGGCTGAGACATGGTGGCCAACTGAAGAACGTTGTGTTTGTACAGCACCCACACATTCAATTTAACACAAAATTCTCCCCGTCATTTCTCCTCCCAGAACAAGCTCACCCCCACCCCCCAATCCTCCCTTCCCATTAGTGTAGCAGTCAGCTCATTCCTGAGAGGACTGGGGTATGGAGAGACAGAGAGAGTAAAAGAGAGAGAGAGAGAATAATGAAAGAAATACCAAGAAAAATACATAAGACTGTATGAGAAAACACATTACTAGTGTGAGACACGCAAACAGATTTTGCAGAGGGAAAAGTGAAGAATGGAAAAGTTTAGCAGGCAGACAGTAAGTCAGTCACTGAGACAGTCACAAAACTGAAAGACAGATAGACAGACATACAGTCAGTCGAGCAGAAAGACAGATAGACGGAGAGACAGCCAGACAGCCAGATAATCAGACATACAAATAGTCAAGAGGAAAGACAGAGAGACAGAGAGGCAGTCTGACAGTCAGACAGACAGGGTGAACCCCAGAGGGGAGGGGTCGCATGGAGGCAACACTCCTTACACTCTTTAATATCTTGCGGACGGCGGGGGAGTCAGGCGTGTACAGGATCTTTCCCATCAGCAGGGGCTTGATGGAATTCCACACAATCCTGGTGACAGGGTTGGCCTCCAGAGTCTGCATCAGACTGTTACAGAACGGAGCTGCAGGGAGGAGGAGGAAATAGCAAGGGGAGTGAGTCGAAGACTAGAGCAATACAGGGAAGAAATGAAGAGAGTAAAGAAGAAATAGAGCAAATACAAAATATTAAAAAAGAAAAGAAGGAGAAAATAAAAACATCACACAGTCACAGATAATAAATGAAAACAAACAAACAATGAATTCATACTCCATCCTGTCAAACAATACCATCTCAAATTAGTGTTTGAATGTATTCAAAGCTACAGTGAGGGCACATGCACGTATTTAGACAGTGGTTACATGTATAGAGGTTGGTCCATGTCAAGGGTATCAAACCCAGGTCCTCCCAGACCAAGAGAATACCCCCCCCCTCCCAACACCCCCCGCACTTACTGGTGGTCTGGTCGTAGACATAGTCGCGGCTCTTAGTACCGTTAACGCCCAGGAACACCTTGTAGTTGTTGTCTTCGTACCAGTTGAAGGACAGCACCCTGGACCCACCCCCCTCTGGGTAACCGCAGAACAGTCCGGACATGGTGGACATCAGCTGGGTGAAGGAAGAGGGACCCCCGGCTTGGAAAAGAGGTTGGAGGGCCGTCAGAAGGTCCTTTGCGCTGTCCCGTTCCCTCAGCTGGAGGAGAGACAGACGGGATCATTAATACTGGGAAATACAGACACAATAAACACTAAACATATAAAATAACAAATAAGAGATATAGTCAAACTATCCTAAGAAACGGAAACAACATACCTAAAGAACCCAAAGCATCTTAGTATACAAATCATTTGTTTGCTTGTTCTTACGTGATTAGACTGGATAGTACCAATTACGTCGATTTGACCACATAGGTCAACACAATAAGCAGTTAGTGTGATAGAAAAACATTTGAAAATTCGTTCAGGATTCCTTTGAATGAACTGCTGCCAATGAGGTAAATTTAACACGCTTGCTTTTCCAGCTATTTCAGTTATTTCTTAACAAACTAATGTTTTATATTAACCATTTTATTGACAGACATGTACGCAAGTCTGAACACTACAAGTGATTGATGGATGAGTGCCAATCAATTGTTTTATGTTTTAAGTTATGTACAGGTAGAGGTGTTTACAACACCAAAATATAAACAATAGAAAACAATAGTGAAAGATAAACAAAGATGGTGAATAATACTGGAGACCTAGACTGGTTCAGACTGGTCTAAATATCCTCCTATTGACGGAATAAAAGTGGCCTCCAGTATTTCTCTAGAACTTCCTCTAGAGAGCAAAGGAAAAAGTTGCATTCAAGTTGATTATTTAGGTTTTACATTGCTTACTCATATTAGACATGAGGCCCCATATCATTCCATTTTCCAACTGTCATTTTGTGAGGACTTTTCTGGCTTCGAGTTGACCATAGGTTGGTTATATATAATTTGCTTTTTTTTGTTGCTTTTTTCTCTTTTACCTGTCAACATTGTTGAAGCTGGATTGCTGTTGAAGGCATTTCTGACTGCTACCTGCTAACATTAAACTTGAATATTAAAGTCTAAATAAGCAAACACATTTTAAGTAAATTATACATAACAATACTTTTGTTATCAATATTGATATATTAATAATGAAATTTAGGGGCAGTAGGGAGCAAGTCCGAGTACAGAGGTCAGACTCATGATTTACTAAAGTGTGCCAGGCAGGGAAAAGGGGCTGTTGTCTTACATCATCCTCTGTAAGAAAGAAACAGTCCTGACCGCCCAGAGAAGACTATTTCAAAGCTTGGGAAGTGGATTATCCATCCTTTCTCCATTGCTGATTGATCACACATTGTATTCTCTGTGCCATTTCAAAACTAGGCCCTAACAAAGCAGCGACAGTATAACAGGTTCAGACGCCTGGACTCCGATAAAGATGACTCATCACTGAGCTATGTGCCTCAGATAAATAGACGTGTGGGTTTGCATGTACGTTCGAATACACAAACACACACGGACATCCGCACCCAAACACTGCCACGGCTTCTTTCCTCCACACACACGCACACACACAAAGAGGAAAGAAAGGTGGGCAATGAATGTAGTTGGCTAGTCTTTCTGTCACCACGGTGATAGGGAGTCCCCGCCTACAGGATATGTCACCTTCAAGGAATCTCTCTCCCTCCTAGGCCTAGGTGATGATGTGATACACTCCCCCATGAGACATACAGTAAACTTGCTGAAGCCCACTCTTGTGACTTTGTCTGTGTGTGTGTGTGTGTGTGTGTGTGTGTACCTTCGTGTGCGCGCGCGTGTATTAAGCAGCCAAGCACTGTTCTATTGTTTTAAAGTGTATTCTCTTCTCTTCTATATATATACAGTAAGTCAAAAATTTGGAAACACTTTCCCATTCAAGTGAATAGGAAAGTGGGTGTGTATATACAGTAGCGTAGGCAGAAATCACAACGTGGGTGGGCACAGAGTAAATCAGGTAGGGCCTGGTTCTCTCCTACTTAATAGGTTCTGAAACACATGTTAACCAAAATATAACAAAGAAGCAAGGAAGCCTTCTGATTGGGTGGGCTAGAGTGTCAAGTGGGTGGGCCCAAGCCCACCCAGGCCCACCCATGCCTACGCGGTTGTGTACATATATATTATTTGTTGTATATATCTAAAAAACAAAACAATGGATGTACTTTTACACAGACGCTCACCTACATAATATGCGCACACACACGCACGCACTCAAACACGCTCACAAACTCGCACACAAACTGCTAGACATCCCTCATTCCCTCGGTGAGCGCCTCTCTACAGGGGCGTTTGGAAAGGGCCTGCTTCCCGAGGGTTAAAAATAGCTGGACCTCTGATCCTCAGAGCCCGGCGTGAGGAGAGCGCACAGCATCTATTGGACTTTGCTAGCACTTACCACCTGGATCTTCTCTGACGCGGCAGTCAGAACGCGACCCCAGAAGTGCAGGTCAATGCCCTCGGCGCGCCTGTCCATCACCTGAGGCATCTGCAAGAACAGTCAAAAGACGCGTTTGATCTCAAAAGGCATCTAAGAAGTGATTTAAACTAAATGTATTGCTCATTTTCAGTAAATATTCACATATGGTCACATGATATATATAGGTATAAATAGACTGCCAGAATAACAATAACAGTTAGCCTCAAAATGATAGTAGAACATTGAAGCTGTAGTGTTATTTATTGGCCAGAGGGGGCAGAGTGGAGAAAAGAGAGGTCCCCGTTACACATACAACACTGCAGGTATACGCCCACATGTACGTACGTTCGTGTGTGAAATGAGGTAATGATGCTTACGTACTACCTCTTTAAGGAAGAGGAGCTGTTTCATGTTCATGTTCACCCTGAAAAAGAATTGAAACTCCACCCTCCAAACGTATCATCCCCAGTTAGTTCATAAGGCCATTGAATAATCCCACTTAATTTTGAGATAAAGCTGCTATTGCTTGGCATTGTGTAGCAACTACAGTGTGTGAACCATTCCTGAACCTAAAAGCTGTCAAATGTTGATACAGAAACATGCTAACATAGCCCAATACATTTCCTTCAGCTGCATTTATCTTTACTACTATAGTGGCAGGGGCTATTAAAATGAGGTGTTAGAGAGGGCTGGTCGGGGCACGGCACTATGGGCTACGGAAACACAACGGTGCCAAGGAAAACACCAGCATGAGATATCCTTCCTCTCACATTCCTACATTCACATTCCGCCACGCAATTCAATGAAAGAAGGAAGGAGGCAGGCAGGGGGGGAGTGGAAGGGCGGGAGGCGAGCATCAGGGAAAGGTCGGAGACCTAGACGTAGCTTCTATTACAGATGGAGAGGCTTTAACACTAGTGAGCTTATGAGGATAATGAGTTACTGAGGTCACCACATGGCTGCAGGTGTATTAGTAATGCGAAACAATGAATACACAGCTCTACTGACTAAAACCAATACACAACACTCAGTATGGCTGTGAGACCAAGCATTGGTCCATGTTAACAGACTTTGCTGTTTTCAGATCTATTTGTTATTAATTGAGTATTAGATTTGCTGCTTATTGGTTTGAGATCAAATCTGACTAATTTGTACATGAATTAATGAATTATAGTATTCATCTTTGTTGATTTTAGTCAGGGAATGGCAGGACTGCTTCTCACTGTGTATGTTTAATGAGGGATGCTTCCCAAAAGGAACAATTGTGTCCATAACAACATCTGTGTATCTTTAAATTGCTACAGTCGGGTTTCCTGACATCCAGGTTTCGAGGTGTTCTGCCTGGCAGTTCTCTAGACTGCCTCGTGTTTGTGATTTTATATTTATATCGCGTCACAGCGTCACATCTAAAGTATGGCCCGCAGGCTGAGGGCAGGGCCTGCTTAAGCCCATTAGAGAAATAGGCCAAGAGGGATAATGCCATGTCAAGTCCACTGAGCCACTGAGTCACCTGACTCGGTCAGTACCCCATACACTGACAGAGGGAGGCAGGGCTGAACCGATGTATTTGTATTTGTTTCAATTCACTCCATTCAACATGACAAGTACAACTGTCACTGCATTTGACAGGGGTTGGATAGAGACATTGGCTCAAAATCGTTGATTGTTTATATGAATATAGGCTTATCTTAAACAGTTATCTTAAACGGTACGGTAGAAACAAAGGAAAAAGAGAGTAGTGCTGCAATACTATTCACTGTTTGATGTGTGTTTCTCTTGTGTATATACAGCATATATATTTAACTGAGAAAAACATTTTATTCTCGGAATTCCGAGTTTAAAATCAACATTTCGAGAATAAACTCGAAAGAACCCGCTAGTGCTAGTCCCGAATTATTGTCATTATTCTTGAATATAACTGTCATAAGTGGAGAGGTGACATTCCAATGATCACAAAAAAAAGCCTTTTAGGGAATTGTAATGGCTGTTTTATTTTTTGCTACTTTTAAAAACTTATACATCTTTGACCCAGTTACCACCATATCTGGCTGAAAATAAACAACTTTGTTGCCTGTTGTTGACTAATACATAAGCAGACATACTTTTTAATACAGTAGAGCTACAGGTGTTATTATATACAGCCTTTTCATGCATATTTATCAAGGGATCTTTTATTTATCATTAAGTCTAATAATTGTAATAATGTTATGATGATACGATATGGACCTACAGTAGGTCCACTTCCTAGGTCCTGCATCAGGGAACTATGCTATCTACAAAAAAAATTCCAAATATCTTATGCTGCGCTTTTTGACATTGACTGACTGAGTGACCACCAGCAGTAGCAGTAGGTGACAGTCTCACTTTATGATAGCGTTAGGATTATGTTATCTGCCAGGCTCCTCTGCCTGGCAGTGGCCACGGCAAGCCACTTTTCCTCCTTCAAGTTCCACCTATACCGAACAGGCCTACCGGGCCCAAGGGCCCAGGGGCCCAGGGGGCCCCAAAGCCAGTCTCTGGAGTCGCTGTTATTAACTGCATTTGTTGTCGCATAGTCAAAGGGCTAAGTCATTCATGTCAGTAACAGAGCCCCAAAAGTCCTACTGAAAAACTGAAGGAATAGCATAAACATTCACTTTGGAGTACCTGGAGTGTATCTGCACTGTACTGTGTTGTTGAGATAGAGGTGAATGTATTTCTAGTTATTGTGCTGTTGGCTTTGGGTGTTTTTGTGCTGTAAATGCTGATGAGATGCAGCATGCAGGTGAATGTACTGTATGTATTAGCTAACATGCTGTTCATGGGCAGCTCTACATTATGGGCCGCTCCATATGTCAGATGTAACTCCATTGCGTTTACACGTCCGTGCCCAGGGGCCCACTGTCTCACAATCCGCCCATGGCCGCACAATGTCAGGTACAGCAGATATTGAAGCTACTGCAGCCCCTACAGCAAACATGTCTGTTATGTATGCACTAGCGACGGCATGCGCCTCTAGATTTTGAGCCAGCTTTATTCTTGAAAGGTTATTTCGAGTTTATTTTCAAAGCTTCGAGTTTAATGTCAGAATTCCGAATGTATTCTCAAAACACAGGGGTATTATTTTTCTTGCGTGGCTCTAATACTAAAAAACTACTAAAAACCTATGAACACTGCAGGAATTTAACTTGATTTACATTTAATTCCAAACAGTAAAGTAAACTGCCAGCAGTGAACTGCAAGTCACACCTAAGCCAGGCCAACTTAAATGTAGCAACAGGTAAACTCATCCGGCAGAGCTAACTACAGACCAAGATAAACTGCCCAACCTTACCTGCCATGTGTTGGCACCACCACTAGTGTTTATAAAGAAGCACATCTCACATGGTGGCAAGGTAGAGTGATCAACTTAAAATCCACTCTGGATAGTACTTGGTACTCAATTTAATATGTTTAAAGCTGCAGTCTATTACTTTCAAGGCATACATTCAAAACACATCACTCAGTACTCTGGACAGGCTAAACTACACCACTGACCAGCCTGAAGATCTTGAAGAAGTCCAGATTGGCATAGAGGACATCCTCTATCTTCTGCAGCCTCTGCTGGGAGAGCACACACATGGCGTTCCTCACTCCGTAGAGGCCTCTGCGACTGGGAAAGATGATGAAGCGCTCTAACAGGGCCTGGCTGCAGGCGATGTCTTTCAGCTGCATGTCTGGGATGCCATAGGCAAACTGTAAGTGATGAGAGACAAGGCCAAGCAAGGAATAAAATTTTAGACGGTGAGGTCAGGGAACAGGTAGAGCAGCACTGTTCCAACCTTTTGACTCATGACTTCGCAAGCTATGAACCCATTCGTTTTGCTTCACAATGTAGTCTGGCCATGATAGTCGATTA
Source organism: Percopsis transmontana (assembly GCA_025447815.1). Taxonomy (NCBI): domain Eukaryota; kingdom Metazoa; phylum Chordata; class Actinopteri; order Percopsiformes; family Percopsidae; genus Percopsis; species Percopsis transmontana. The sequence continues at coordinate 10,308 of JAOEHI010050931.1, read as the reverse complement.
AAAAACACATATAAACCTTTAATAAAAAAGTATATATTGTTTTAATAAAAACCTGAACATTAATATAAATAATACAAATAACATAAACAAATAAAAAATAAAGATCCTCTAGTGACAACATTTCGCAACATGTTATATTGCTTTAGGATGACATAAGGATGCTATAAACAGAATACAGAATAATTATCAGGCAAGGATGCAGTATCCCACTTTTTTACACCCCTACCTAGTGTACAGAAATAATACCTGCTCTAGTCTTATCTCTGCGTTGACTAGCTGATAGACCACAGAGTCCGACAGGGCCGCATCTCGCAACAGGAAGGCTGTGAGGTTCTCATCATCCTTAAGAATGTCATCTATCTTCAGCCCACGGCCTGAACAGGAAGACAGGAGCCAGAGATTAAGGTTAGAATACAGAGACAACATGAGTACAGTAACAACAGGAAATGACTGACAGCTATACTAACTGATAGAGATTGGGTGTATGTGAAAAAGAGAATACAAGACAATAAATATGACAATTAGCATGTCCAATATATTAATGGTTCAAGTACATCTCCATGACAGTGAACCATACAGTACATCATCATAATCCGTTCTTAAGACCTGCCTGTGCTGACTATTACTATTACTGAAAATATGCCTGTAGTGAATTTTTGAAGTAAAATAATATTTATGCTGACTTCCCGCTCCTCAGTTTGACCATAACTCTCAGAAACAAGGATCCAAAAAGGGTCTTCACAGAGTTCTACCTACATTAATTATCCTCCCAAAAAAAACAAAACAAAAGACGTTTGATATTAAATACATACACTTAGGATGCATCCATCAATCAGCCACCAATCATTATCAGCCTGTGACAGAATCACTACAGTGTTTTTCTCCCACTAACAAATGTTGGCAAAATCAAGTGAAGCACCATTCTGTTTCACAGTGTCTGTATCAACCATCAGTGCATCCGTACTAGGATATTCTCCTGGTGTTGACTGACAGAACATTAAAATATATCAGCGTGGTGGGTGATTCACACATATACATTGGAAAGACATGCACTGCACAGCTGAAACAGGATTACATCATGTGAAATTGCTGTACACATGTACTATACCGTCTATACATAACTATGTAATTAACATTTTAGGTAGGTAGAAGGCAGAAAGTCTATAAACAGGTGCTCCCACGGGGAAAAGACAAAGAACTTTACAGGGATACATTTAGCCCCTCTTTTTCTGAGCATGTAAAGTGATCAAGAGAGTGATGGAGAAACAGCTGGCTTGCTTAGCAATCCATGACTATTCCCATCATACAAACAAAACCCCCAAAACCACTCCAAGCCTTCCCAGTGTTAGGTGGAGAGTGTATCTCTGTACCTGAGACCAGGAATGGGTTGGTGCGTAAATTGTCCATGAAGTTAGAGAAGGATGTCATCTCTCGCCAGAGTCGTCCTAGCTGCTGAACCTCCGGGTCATCCAGGAGCAGCTCCTGGGCATCAGCATAGAACCGGGCCAGTCTGGACCAGAAAACCCACCCATGATGTAATTTAGGGTATTTCTACTGTAATAGTTCAAGGTCAACTGTACTTCAGTTCAAATACACAGTAACAGCACATGAACAGGTACATCTGTACAATAATAAAGAAAGTGGAACTGGACTAAGAAGTTAAAAAACAAACAAAGAATAAATAATACTTAAAAGGTAAAGGATCAAAAATAGTCCAATTATAAAACATAGACTACGAACACATAATAAGTCTAAAGTTATTAGTCAAACACAATCATCAATAGAGATGAATATATGACTTACATAGAGTTGTTATAGTTGGAGACAACTCCAGGAGACTCCCCTCTGGTTGGATACCTGAAACAGGGGTTGTTGACGTTGCAAAAGATGCCCTGGATCCAGGGCAGGACTCCTGTAGAGGGCATGGCCTTGTTGGGAAAGTGACCTATCATAGGGACAAGAGATGGTTAGTCCTGTCATTTGTGTATTTAATTTTTTTTGCTGAGACATTACATTGAAGAGATACCGTGCATTAATTACAGTATCTTTCCTGAATTCCCTATGTGCTTGAATCCAGAATTAAAAAAAACATGGTTCATGGCCCTAAGAGAGTCCTGAGTAGCCTACAGCCTTAGAGGCTCATACTGTTCCCTACTTTTCCCCCTACAACCTGTGAGCCAGGGCTGAAATTTGTGGTTCTAACATAACATATTCAAGGAGTTATGTAATGTAATGCCTGGGGTAATGTAAGCTTAAGAAGACAAGAAAATGAAAGAGCTGTCAAAGGGACAATTTTAATTTTTTTGAAAGGACATTAACATCCAAACCCCACCACCACCACTGGTGAGAGACCAAACATGTTTTGTGCAAGATGGACTTGTCTAGCTAGCTAGTTTAGTTAATAAGTTGACTGTTAGCTTACATTCATGTTGTTTGTAAAGTGGGTTGGCCTTCCTCAACCAGACCAGGCCAATAAACAACAACACTGGCCAGAGGATCTCCACCAGGAAACGGATCTGTATAAAAACAGGAAGTCACATATGGTTTACTGTTATTTTTTGTTTAAGCTGTGTCCAAAACCGGTCCTTCATTCACTATACTAAACACTCAGTAAGCTACTATTTAGGGTGTTGAATCATTATTTTGCACCACAATTGACCAATGTAGCTTCTTATAGTGTAATAAATTGTGTAATCCATAGTCTGTCCTTAAACTCAAATAAACACCAGTGTTGATACAGTAGGCCTATATTTTATTTCTATCTATTGAACTGTGGTTGCTTGTTTGCTAGAGCGCGAGTACAATAAAAAAATTGCTGCTTCAATTTATCATTTATTAAATTTGTAGACGCTACTTGTATTGATAAAAATGCCATATATCGCTGGGTTCTGTTATATTGTGCAAATAATTTGCTTGAGATACATGAGGAGACATATGCTGGCATTTTATCTTGTGTCTTGCCAGGTCGCGCAAGAAGGATGCACTCTATGTGATATAAATGCATTGGCATTTATATCACAATGTAATCTACAGTTGTTGTACACTACATTATTCGTTCTGTTAAGGGCAGTATCCTGTGTATAAATTCTACATCTAAAATGGCGGAATGTCCGTTTTAGTGCATTATATTGCAAATAGGGAACGATTTCAGTTCTAAAAGTACAGAAAGACACCCATTCAGCAATGGTATTTTAAGAATTTAATAAGTGCCTAGTCTTGAACACTGAAACACCATTTAATACTAATAGAGGTGGTAAAACCAGGTCCAGATGAGTAAATGTCGACTCTCTCTCTCTCTGCTCCAGCCATGTGCTAGGACCAGTTCACTTTAGAAAGATTCTCATACCTAGCAAAACAATGATGCACTGGTTGCACGTGTGGAGGATTTAAATTTTACCAAACCGAAATATGGTACATTATGTAAACGTGCCAGATGCATTCTGTTAAAGACATGGGTATAAACAGTATTTATAGTATGTTTTCTGAGTTTAGGGTGGTACACCTGGCATTCTAAGCAGGTTAAAACACCTTCCATTTGGGGTCTAACTTTCAAAACTGGTGTGGTTTTGTGAAACAGTTTTAGAAAATGTCCTGCACCTTCTGTCTCTTGCGGAGTGTCCAGTTCTTCCATAGTAGCAGGCGGACTTGGCGGCCTGTATTCATCGCTCCACAGCTCAGCTCCTAGGAGGGCTCATCCGAATGTGATCAGCCTGGAAACACAGAATTCACTCAACACCTTTTTGCACACCACCCTGGAAGGATGATTCCTCCCCTTTTGGGGGTTTATTCCATTTATATCCTAGTTTTTTGGGAATATTTCTTGAGTGCTGTTTCATAGAATATTAAATGTGGGCTTGACACCCGGAGACTGTAACTGTGATTAAGGCCTATAAACAAACTGACGTGAGTTTATCATCGTTGATAATAATAGCATCACTCTTCTACATAACTATGCAAATTAAATGATTCACTTGCGCATCTGTTTGTGTGTATGTGTGTGTGTGTGTGTGTCTGTGTGTGTGTGTGTGTGTGTGTGTGTGTGTGTGTGTGTGTGTTTATGTGTTTAACAGTGTTTAAGTGTCATTACAGACATTAATATTCAACAATGAAAGACAAAAACAGCAAAATAAAATTTAAATAAGGTAAGAATAAGTGACTGTAATGCACCAATTCATTTTGTAGGCATTGTCGCTCTCCCTGTTAATCACATGTACAACATTCGGGCAGAGGGCCTCAGAGAATGTCAGACATGCATCGTAATTTGTCCCTGTAGATTACCTGTGACTGTGGAGTCTGAGCCAGACGGTGGTAGTCCAGAAATATAAACCTGTCTAGCACAACAAGGAAAAGACCAAAGGAGAGTAGGAAATACCAGTACACACTCACACACACACACGCACCATGTCATTATGTGTCTGACTCGCCCACAGTCACTTTGTTACTCAAACAGTAATTATGCACGTCAGGTCCTCTTTGCACAAGATTGTCACCACCACGCTGAAATTATGTGGTATCAGATCCTTATATACAGCCATCAAATTTCTTTGACCGCTGATCAAAACATAAAAAACAGACCATCCAAACCTTGTATTTACACAGCCAAGGTGTGAGAAAAACAATGGCGCAGTTCTCGCCAACACTATTACTGTCACCACCATCTCACATGCAATTAAAAAACAACACAGAACAAACACACCCTTTATAGTATCAAAGGGAACCTTACCTCTTGTGGAAATACAACACCTAGAGAAAGAGGCTAGACAAACAACAAGAAGTAATAGGAGAAATAAAGCTAGATAGCAGAGCTCCCAGCAACTCCCAGCTGGTCAGCAGCACGCCTAATCTGATTGCTCTAATCTCCCAGCTCAACAACATGGACAGGCAGAAAAAAGACATGTCCTCCATTTTGAGGCAGAACTTAGGAGAGGATCGGAGGGGGGGTTAGTGATAGGGCTACTGTAGCAGTAAGAAGCTGTCTTGAAACTGGGGAGTCGCAAGTCTGACAAGACACCGATAGCCTGCCTTCTCAATTATCGCAGATCGCCCTGGATGAAATTTTAACTAAATGCCTGCCGAAAAGAAACTTCTTGTGCTGCATGTGAGTTACGGGTTGAATTTAGAAGGGATAGGTTAATGGTTTTGTTCTGAGCGAGGTGACTCACCCCTCTGAGCTCCTCAGCCGAGACCAGGTGACATAAGTGATTAGGTTGGGAAACAGTGAGGGCTTGACAGGGGCACTACAGGTGCATCTAAAAAAATTAGGGTCTTCAGCTCCCAGACTCAAGAGGAAGAGTGGAGAGGCACGGAATCCAAGTTGCTTGAAGTCCAGTGAGAAGTTTTCGATAGTCAGTGATGATTTGGGGTGCCATGTCATCTGCTGGTTTTGGTCCACTGTGTTTCATCAAGTCCAGAGTCAATGCAGATGTCAACTAGGAGATCAGCTTTATGGAGAGGCTCATTTACTTTTCCAGCAGCACATTACCAAAACTACTAGTAACTGGTTTGCTGACCATCGTAATACTGTGCTTGATTGGCCAGCCAACTTGCCTGACCTGAACCCCATAGAGAATCTCTTGGGTATTGTCAAGAGGAAAATGAGAGACATCAGAACCAACAATACAGACGAGCTGAAGGCCGCTATCAAAGCAATCTGGGCTTTCATAACACCTCAGCAGTGACACAGGCTGATTGCCTTGATGACACGCCGCATTGATGCAGTAATTCTTGCAAAAGGAACGCTGACCAAGTATTGAGTGTATAAATTAACATACTTTTCAGAGGGTCTACATTTCTGTATTCTATATTCTATATTCTAATACTTTGAGATAATGGAGTTTTGATTTCCATAAGCTGTAAGCCGTAATCATCAAGATTTAAACAAAAAACATTTTTGAACTCAACTACAAAAAAAATAGAACTTTTCCACAATATTCAAATTTTTGGAGATGCACTTGTAAAAAAAACATTAAACCTGTTGTCATTTTATTGGATGTTTCAAGTGTCTGTAATCTAGTTTTAACTTTTAGATAATTTAAATGTGCACATAAGCAAAATCTATTATGCATTATTACCAAATACAGGTTTAAAATAAACCTCAGGTAAATAGAGGACACAAATCCCTGGAACAACAGGATTAAATACAGGCTACTATGTTACAATATCTAACGCTAAGCTCTAAATTGCAAGTCAGCTATGAAAGAACTATGGGAATAATCATTCTGATGACTAAGGTTTCTCATGGGAGACTTGAAAGATGAAAAAAAAATCTTCAAATGGACCAAAAAATTAGCTAGAATAAAATTTTTAATTGGCAGCAAAAACTGTTGCATGTCTTTTTTTCCAATCACTTCATAAGATTACTGTGGCAAAAACACAGTATAACTAGAATATAAAACGTAAACAGATACATATGGTTTACATATTGAAACAGATGTACCAATCGCAGGTCACACTGGACAAATTTAGGGGGAAATTTGTTAACTCTCTTTTTGGCAACCAACTATTCCTAGAGGAATACAACACATAGTCATTTGGAAAGAAATGAGTAAAGCTAACATTGCAATCGGAACCTGCATCGTGTAAGTGCATTTTGTGATTACAATAAAATAACATCTCTCATGTATTACATTTACTGTACATTAACTTATTAACTTGGAAACAGAAAGTAATAAGCCTAGAATTTTCTTCTTCACAGACATGACAGGACTATTGGTATAATTCATTTTGGACAAAGATAGATGATGTGATAGATAGTATGTTGTTTCTAAACACATGACATGTAGTAAAGAATATATTAGTACAGTAACACTTTGATGGTTCATTTTTGCAAATCTACAACAACTCTTACTCGTATTTTCCCTGATATAAAATAATGTGTGTGTGTGTGTGTTTTATTGTTCAATATACACTATGGCACAGGTACATTTCATATTTACACATATAAACAAAAGTTTGGCTTGTTGGGATTCCCTGTTCATACAAAGTGGGCCTCTCTGTGTTCTAACACCTGCTGCCTGCGGGGGCGCTGTCTTTGGTAGACAGGTTTGGCCTCACCGGGTCTCAGATCATCTGGACTGCTGGGGGTCGGCGACAAGGAGGGAGACAGGGGGGGTGACAGGGGGGCGGAGGTTGAGGCCTCAGAGTCAGTGGTGCTGTCAACTGAGTCCTGCTTCTGAAGACTCGCCTGTCGGGGGCTGGAGTGAGCTGGGGGTGTGGCTACTGTCTGGGTGGTGTTGGTGGGGGAGGTGTTCGTAGTGGTGGTGGAGGTGATGCTGCTGGTTGTGGTTGTGGTCATGTTTGTCAGTGTCCTTGCTTTGCTCCCCGTGGAGACAGGAGGCTTGTAGAAGGTTCCGGGAGGGGGCTGCAAAGTCCGGGGTGCCCTCAACGTCATAGGGAGGTTTGTGGAGCTGCTAGCCACGGCAGACCGGTTCTCTGTGTCATTTTTACTTTTAGAAGTCCACACAGGTTTGAATTGCATTATATAAGAGTTAGGATGTAATACAGTGCTAGCGCCACTAGATGTAGGCGTCACTGGCGGAGACGTTACCGCCGGCGACGGAGCAGAAGCCTTGGAAGGCTGAACTCCGGAGCTAGTCGGAGGCAGGTTAGCTACGATCATGGCTGTCCTGGGAGTGACATCGTAGTGCTTGTACTTTCTGTCCCAGGTCCGCCTCTGCATGGTCTGCGTGTCGATGAAGGGCGTGATGTGGTATGTGCTGACCCTGGACGCGGCCGCGGGACGGGGCTTCTCTGATTCGTCCGTTTCCTCTATGGTGTCACTGCCGGGGTTAGAGTTAGCATTAGTGGTGGCGTTGCGGTGGTTCCTCTCGCTGACCTGGGCGGGGGTGGGCAGGCGCTCCAGGGGCATGCTAATTGGTCGAGACACGAGCCTACTGCGCTGGTTGCGTAGCTGGACCTTCGGCGCCGCGGAGGCAAGGTTGCCGCTGGGGCGGCTTAACACCGGGGTGGATCTCTGGACGTCGCCGGCAACAGTTGTCTGGACGCCATTCAGTCTGTCCGGGGCAGAGGCGTCTCTCCTGTCTGTCCCCGAATGGAGCTGCTTACCCTCGTCCAAGACGTGAGAGGAGGAGATCACTGAGGAATGTCTCTTGTTGAGTTTGGCACTCTGAAGGAGAACAATAGACAAATTAGTTATTACTTATTATTACTAGCAATTCATGTGGGAATCAAGTGTAATTTGTTCTTAAGCTTTAGCAGTGGTTTAACTCATTTTAACCGACCCAGTGAGTTTTCGCAAACAAATGATTTTAACTGCTACAGCATAAATTCTGTTTTATGTTCTAAAAGTTTTCTAAAACATGTTGCCACATTGACTATTCTATACTCAACATTTTGTGGTATTATTTGCTGTGTGTGTGTGTATTCATTTTAAAACATACCCATGTATAAACCAGACCTACTGGGGCAGTCGGTAAACCACATTCCTAACCCCCCCACACACACACACACCTCTTTGATGTCCACCAGGGACGTGGAGTGTCTGTTGAGCCTTTGCTCCTTCTCCAGGAGCAGGAGTCTGGGCGAGGCGTGGCCGGCCGTGCACAGCTCCCTGGGGGACAGCGGAGACACGTCGAAGACCACGTGGAAGTGACGCACCAGGAGCTCCACCATCAGGGCCTGGTAGGGGTAGTCCACCAGGGAGGACAGGGACACCTCAGCGTCCGTCTGCCGGGGCTTGACCAGTGTGGGTCCGAAGATGATGCCCAGGTTACTAGCCGTCATCTTGTTCTCCTCCGCTTGCTCCATCACTCTGGTCCAGGAGAGATGGATTGTGGGTAGAATTCATAAACACTTACGAACAACGGAGAAAAGGGGGGTTTTCAAAGAAGCATGTATTTAGGAATCAAATTGAAAGATATGGAATCCATGTGCAATCTTTAATTGGTTTATTGCTTCTTTTGCAAGTTAAGCAATTAATAGAGTTTCATATACACACTGTTCCATTTAGATATAAATTCATAATCTAACATGAGTTGATGTTGAGAACATGTATAACAGACTAGAAACTTATATTGAGCAATGTGTTCTGTCCTACTTCCTCTGTGCTATGAGGAAGTGCAGGGCCTGCCTCTGTGGGTTTTGCATGAAGAAGTGGCCAGTATGTGTGCACATAGGGCGCTGTCAGACGCTGTTGACGAGACATGGGTGAGACGGCGTGTGGGTGCTCGTTCCCTGGCCTTACCTGTGCAGGTGCGCTATGAGGAAACGCAGAGTTCTGTAGTGCGCTGCGGGCAGCTTGCGGAGAAGGTCCCGGATCTTCAGGATGACTCTGTTGAGCTGGACGCTGGGGCCGCCCTTCTCCCCGGTCTGGGCTGTTCTGGCTGCGTCCGCCTCCTCCACCAACACCCGCTGGCTTTCCTTGGCCAGGCCGATCAAGTCGTTGTAGTATCGATATAGGATCAGCGGTTCTGGGAGCTGCATATGAAAAGGAGTCATTGTATTTAGCATTTAAAGGTACAATTCTTGATTATGTTATAGTGCCTCCAGATCCCTAAATTTCAGGGAAAAGCTACAAAGAACGTCACATCTTTAAAAAAAAGAGAAAAAAAAGAAAAATTTGCATCCTATTTGCACACAAAAGTTGCCATTGCAACCATCAGCTAGATTTGCTGACGGTATATTAAAACATTACCATACATTACCAAGAATTACTATGTTGTTTGAATTTGTTTAAGCTTATGCAAAATAACTTTTTAGCATGTATTCACTCAGTAAGTGTAAGGCATACCTGTCTCAGGTAGAGTTTTAGGACATTGCTGATGTCATGAGGTGAAAGGTCAGACAGCTCAACCAGGTCTTTGCCATTCTCAAAAGCCTGACAGAGTTTCTCCACACGCGACTTGGCACCGTTGACACGGTAAATACCCTGTGAGGGAGATAGAAATTATTGATCAATACACTACAGCTTCCCAGCTGAAAGAATAGACCAGAAAAACACTCGTGTTTCTTGTTGTAGGTCACGTATATAGATTCATATATATAAATATTACCTTGATGTTGAGGGCTCTGCTCTCGATCTCCGAGGTACACTTCTTGATAATGAAGGGGATTCCATCTGGGCTGTTCTTTGCTGCCTGGGCAAAGTCGATTCCAAACAGGTGTAGCCTTCCTTGCAGCTTCTTATGGCCACACTGGATGGCCAGTGTCTCCAGACATTTCTTATGACAGGCCAGGGAACACTGGCCAGGCAGAGGACAGCAACATAACCCGTCAAACACACAACATAAAACCGCACAAATACGGTACATGCATTATATATATATATATATATATATATATACATAATAT
>JAOEHI010050930.1:0-14228 GCA_025447815.1 Percopsis transmontana | reverse complement strand
GTGTGGTGTAATCTATAAGAAAAAGGAGGGGTGTCATGTAAGCGTGGCTCCCTTCACTCACACACACTCTGCCGGCTTCCCCCAATACATAAAACGTGGTGGAGGTTACCAAACACCTCCTTGTCGTTTTATTATGAGTGCGCTTCAATGGCGTGCGCTTTAACTCAAGCAGAGAGCCCGCGTGTGGAGAATATAATCGTTATATATTTGGACACATTGTGGAGCCAAGAGTAATGCTTTATTAAATATAAAACAATTCGACAATTCTCAGGAACCAGACTCGATCGCGTCGTTGTCGATTAATGCTAGTGTAAAAGCTGTTATCTGGTTTATAAAGACGTTCCAAAATGACTTCCACTCTTCCCCTCCCGTCAGGAATAAACCTGACCGACCACACAGTCTGACGAATCAAGCACAGTAGGCTGCGCGTCCTGCAACGAGGAGGGTCGTCGAGTGAGATTAGTTGGGCACCATTTTTCACAAAATCTCTATAGGCCTAATCTATTTCATTTCGTTTACACAAACAGCTATTAATGGCGGATCGCTCGTAGGCTGACGTCGTATAAGTAAACGGGTCAAAGTTATAAACCATTCGCAAGTTAAAATGTCCGCTCGTTGTTGTGCCGTTTGGTTTCCGCGGTGAGCACCAACACGCCTCGCTTATTTACGCAAATTTTTGCTGGCAAAGTATGTGTGGTCAGTGTGGGTTAATTTTGGGGGGCCTATCCCATGCGTATTAAGTATGACTTTGTTAAGTGCATGGAGATCAAAAGTTTAACTCGAACGCGCGTCCTTTTAAAGGTTTCGACGGGCTACAATTGCTGAGTATATATTATTGACTGAAGGACTAAATCCCCTCAAAACCCAGAGTGCGGATTTAGATCTTCTAATTTATGTTCGCGTTTCCACCTTGAGCGAAAGGGGTTTCTATGGAGGGGAGGAGGGGGCGATGTCTGTAAGATGCTTTCACGTCACAGTGGTGTGCTGTTACGGGGCTAGTTTGCCTAAATGTTACCCAGTCGATAGCCTAGGCTTTACGTATCTAACTGGATCAACGAAGCGCCTCAAACCAAACTTGCAATCAGACTCACATCATTTACCGTAGTCCATGTGGTAGAGGACCGTATGCTTAGTCCGCACATCACCTTTCCACTAGTCTATTTCAGGCAACAATTAAAACGTTACTAAAATGAAAGCCTCTCACCTCCACCGGGTTCCTGTTCCTCAGCTCTAAACTGATCCTCTTCTTCATCTCCATTTCGAGATATTTTTTTTTATCTCCAAACTCCACGCGGTAATTGGAAAATACACTACAATGTAGAGTAAACTCCCCGGTCTCACACCAGCACCTCGGCTTTCCCGGATGGCCACAGTTTGCCTACTGATCCTCCATGATACCCAATGCCCCGCCCTCTCCACTGCGTCTCTGCCCCCAAAGTGCGAGGATTGGTTGTGGCCCAATGCACGGCCACGGGTTAGTTAATCGACGAGTCGATCAAAAGATGATCGTGCCGATCGGGCATAATCCGCGAGATGGTCGCAGAAGGGGGGAGGGAGTGCAGGGAGACTGCGCGAGGTAATTTTATTTATCACGATGACCGCTGCGCAGTTGCCCTATCTAAGCGAGATTACGGTGTTTCTGGGGCGTGATGGCACAGGTAACAGCCTTCCTATACAGTTTGCATTCCCCTCCCCTCACATCCGTATGTGTTTTGTTTTTATTAAAATAGTGTATTAAAAGAGTAAAGAATGTGTGCGCAAACACCATCATTTAAGTGGTAATAAAGTTTGGTTTCTTTTCAATGCCCCTGTGCAGGGTATTAATGTGTATTGACAAGTAGCATCTAAACTGGAAACTGTTTAGGGTCTTCTTATCTTAATTATATTATTAACACTAGACTGCTCCTGTTACATTTGTTGTAACAGGAAAGCTGTGGATCTTCTCCACACAAGCCTGAGAACGAAAATGGCTGACGGTCCCTAAGCTAGGCATGATGGCCTCAAGGCTCTGCCATAGTATTGGAGTAGACAGAATGGACACATAATGTTGCCTATGTGACTGCGGTTATAGATCATTCAATATGATGGATTTAAAATATATTTGATTATTTTTAGTGATACTGATAGGTTTGTAATAAGCATGTTTTGTTTGACCTCTGGGAAGGATTTATCTGAAATTCAACACAAATAGGCTATCACGGGTCCAGCAATGTGTTTCAGTCTTGAACACTACATCGATACATATGTTAACAACATAAATCTTCAATAGATTACATTAAAATGCGCAACCTCAAAAATGACTTGACTGGACTTGTGGTGAACAGGTAGGTCAGTCTATTCCATGTTACTCTATAACCTTTAGAATCAGGAGCGTTGGACCATTAAAGTCTCTGTCTTGCATCACATTGACTGTGTGCCGTTTTATTAAAGCCAAATAATACTTAAATTTACCCCTTAGGGAGTATTTATAGTGCTCATGAGCTGCCACATTTTACCATAATGGTATTATATTTGCTGATGTAATAGAGTTTAAGATTTTTCCATTTATTTGTTGTAAAGTTGTGGATAATTAGAATGTCAAGCTGTGATCTAATCCTAGAAAAGAAATCGTTCTGATACATTGTTCCCAAATGGAGACATTAGCTAAAGGTGACCAATAGAGGGAGCTCTGTGGCTGGAGTGAGAGAGAAGAGGGCCAAGTATATCTTTTTCCCTATTTAATCTAATTTACTCAGAAGAGAAGCTGACATTCTTCTATGACCACACACACACTTTAAAGCATCACAATTTGTGGAGGGGTATTTACACACACACACACATTTACATTAACCAAGACAACATAACCTGTCATGAACATGCCATGGCAGGCCTAATTGTCAAACTTAAAAGAAACTATTTAGCTTTAGGTGTTAACATGAAGCTAAATATACATTACCACATACATTAAACTGTCTGGTTGGTTTTGACATATACAAAGAAAATAGTATACTTTAGTGTATTCAGTATACCTGTCAGGGTTTGAGTTGAGACACAGGCAGGCAGACAGTGGGGTTGAGGAATTTATTAAAGAAACTAAACAGAACAAGGATAACAAAAGGGAGCCAGGCAAGGGCAAAAACTACAAAACAAAGAAGCTTACAACTCAGGTACTCGGTTAAAGTCCAGAAAACACAGATATAGCCCGCAAAGATGTGCGGCTGCGGGTGAGGACGTTGACATTGACGAGGAACCAGCACAGAGAAAGGGGAGAACACAGACTAAATACACTAGGGATGACTGGGAAACGGGAAACAGGTTAGGGCAGTGATTGGGGAAACGAGGAGACAGGTGAGGGCGGTGATTGGGGAAACGAGGAGACAGGTGAGGGCGGTGATTGGGGAACCAGGAAGTGCTATAGTGCGGAGCAAGGGAGGGGCCGGGAAGAACACGGGAACAAGGCAGACACACTGGGGAAACATTCAATAGACAATTAGAAGGACAAGAGACTAGACAAAAACAGGGAACAGGCAGGGTCATGACAATACCAAATATTCCAAAAGTATAATTTAACTTTTTGTACTTAATTTAAAGGTATGTATGTTGTATAAGTGTATTTTCAACACTTATAAAGAGGTCATAAAGTTGAACTTGTGTACTAAAAATAAGTATAATAGTTTTGTATGTGTCCTTAATGCATACACGGTCCGTGCGCTAAGTATAATTCATTTGTAGTTCACGTTGTACAAAGCAAAATCCCATTTTTGGGGGTATGTAACAACGGGAGCACCCCCGCTCCTCCACTCTAGCTTGCCGGTGTACTGAAACCACCAGCGGGCATCCGTCCTACTATCCAGCGCACCTTCAATTACGCACACCTGTCCAGCATCTCCTCATCACCGCGCTCTCCCAGCCTATAAAGCCGGAGAGTGGGTGATGAGGAGTTGTCAGTGATTGTTGGTTACGCACGTTACTACAACATGTTGTTGGAGTACCTGTTGTTGAACTACTCTGCTGTAAGTGAGAACATTAAATACACGCTGTGTGCGTTTGTTGCCGTTTCAATTTTTCTGCACTTGCACTCGTAACCCTCAAACCATGACAGGGTTGTGTCATGGTTCCTTGTGCTAAGATGTGCAAAGCAATTCAAAGCACCACCTTGTTCCTTTATCCAACATGTTGAATGAAAATTGAAGGAAGCTGAAAGCCGGAAACAAAGAGAGACACAGAGTTGGCCTACATGTAAGCATCCTTGAGCAAGATGCCTAGCCCCTTCCTGCTCCAGGTAATAGCATAAAAATATAAATGCGTCTGCTTAAATTACCTAATTGTAATTGTTTGAAGCGTGAATTGGCTGCAGCAGTCAATTTAAGCAGAGTTAATGTAAATAAATATACAATTAGCCTTAATAATGAACAGAATTCATAGCTTCTATGTAAAAGGAAGCAGAGGCAGTGGAAACAGACCTGAGGATTTTCTAAGTAAACACCTTGTTCTACCGAGGCAGGATCTGGTGCAGCAAGCCATTTACATGAGTTAAAATTTTATCTTTGTTTGTGGTCTTGTGTGCGTAACTTTAACGAGTTAACCTCTCAAACTAAACACCCTATAAATTGTTAATCTGTCCAGCAGTGTAGCTACCTGTTAGCTTCAGAAGATAACCAACGCTACCAGTGCCAGTTGGTCTGTAAATTAGCTAACCAGCTAACAAATGACCATATGCTGACTTTACTTGTTTATTATCAGCTATTTTGTCCCTATTTTGAATATTTGCTGGTCTAAGTCTGTGTAAAATGTTTACATTTATGGTAAAGCTTAGTTAACTATTTACAAGTACACAAGTCATTTACTGTAATTTGGAATTTCCACTGAATGAACTCTAACACATTAAGGCATTTTGAAACTGTCTTATAATAGAACTCTAATGTTACATTCTAATGTTTCAGAAAATGTGTGTCTTCAGAAAACAGCATGGTTGGTTACCAGAGCTGTAAAGTTTCACCAAAAGTTTGGAGTGAGATTACGTGTTTTGAGGGCAGACCGACCCAAAATTTTGCGTGTTTTGGCTACGATGGCCCCTCCCAAATATTTTTGCAACTAAAACAATTGTTTCCTGCAATTTCACAAATTGTTTATTTACATTTCCCATTACATTACATTCATAATTAACAAGCACAAGTAGAAATGCAAACAATTGGAAAATCTTTAAAAAAAAAATAAAAAAACAGCAATAGGAGGAGCTGGTGGTGCCTATGGTGATGAATGGCCATTTGGTTGACCACTCACTTTTAAAAGTGACACCTATAGGTGGCTGCTCCACTAAAAGTGTTCTGCTTTTTACCTGGTTATCAGTCTCCTTCACTGCCTCCTCTTACCTGGCAAATTTTTTAGAAGGGGACTGACCCTTCGCTGCCCAGAATAAAAAAAAGTTCTTTCTGCTTCTTCCCTGACATCTTTAAAACAAAGAAATGCAATGTTTCATGTATGCATAACTTTTGCCTAGGCATAAAAACATAATTGAAATTATTAACAAAAAGATATTAAGGATTCCAGAGACGTTTGAATTATGCGCATTCCTTGTACACGCACTTTAATCAGGGTTAATTTCATTCAGAGTTGCATGAACTTGTTATTACCTGTTCAGAAACCAAAAACTCTGAGTTTGCCCGCTCAGAGTTAGTCAACTTAAGAGTTAACGTTTTCACTCAGTTTGCTAACCCTGCTTTCTGAAAAAAGGCCTGGGTCATTTGCAAACAGTTGACACTTAACTTGCTTGTCTAGTAGGTTGATGCTTGGTGTTGCAGACTTTTCTAAAGTTTCTGCCAGTTTATTGATGAAGAGGGTTGGCTGCATCCCTGTCCAACCCCTCTGCTATGATGAAGACATTTTTTTATTTTTGCTGCACACTTGTTTTGTTTTTTTCCTTCAGTACCACTTTATCCCATTAAGACCTAAGGCCATTCTAAAACCTAAGGCATTGCGTAAAAAACAACTGCCTAAAACGGGAGGGTTTTCTGAAAAACTTTTTAAAACTAAAACCTTTATTTCTCAGCCTATGTAGCAGATAGATTTATGACATTACATTTTTTTCCAGGGAATCTTATAATTACACCAATATGTGTATAGGAAACAGTTTGTGTCGATAGAAAAAGTGTTTATAAAAGTTCGATGCTTATATTCCGCTGCCTGAACGATCAGGAAAAATGCCAGCATAGTAAGGAAACTTAGCATTTAAGTTGTAGTTTTGGTTAATGTTAAAGGCATATAAAATAATTTCTTTCCAGCGAATCTCTTGTGGATGGGAAACCGATAGAAAAAATACTTATAAAAGAGCGCTGCCTATGTGAATTCCGCTGTATGAACAACCAGGAAACGACGACGAGCCGAGATGCGTACTATCAGAGACGGTTATTTTTGGTGATATACCCTGGCCAGAGGAAGAATAAAAAAATCCTGGAATGCATTTCGCCTTCCCCACGTGTATTTCAGCGAATCACGATGGATTTAATCGGTCACGGGTCTTGAAAACGATGATATCATCTACTACGCGCTCACGTCTCTCCCGGTTTAAGAGAGAAGGACTCAGACCTCGCTCCCTATCTTAAAGGTCCAGTGTGTAATATTTCGGAGGATCTAGTGACAGAAATGCAATATAAGATCCATAACTATGTTTTCAGTACTGTATAAAGACCTTATATAATAAACCATTATATTTTCATTACCGTTGTATCAGCCTTTTTTATCTACATAACCGCGGGCACCCCCTCTATGGACTAAATTGACCTGTTGCGTCTTCATGTTTCTACAGTAGCCCAAAGCGGACAAATGGCTCTACAGAGCGTGTTTCGTCACTACCTTGAAAGAGAAGCAGCATCAGATTGAAGTTGTACGTTTCTAACTACTAGGTAGTAGTAGAAGTCCTCTCCTTTTATTAGAAGTGGAATATTGGACAAATGGAGGACCACAGCTATTATTTAGCACAAGAGCCTACGGAGGGTGAATCTGCTTCGAAAAAGTGAAAGCTTCAGCCCCGAATGTTTTGACTGTAGCCCCGAATGTAATTTTAAATGTATGCAACACAAAGTTTAGGTGCAGTTCAATAACAACACAAATATTTTCTGTAGGAATATGCAATAATGTTCATGGCACAGTCTGTCTCGCGGGTCTGCGAAGAGCGCGATAATATTGCTACATTTTGTTTGAAGTTCACACGTCACGTGACCTTCCCAGAGTCGCTGACCTGGGAAGGTCAGCAACTCTGTTTGTTGGGCACAAAAGATGGGCACCTCGGAGTGCCAGCGGCCCGTGTTTCTGGTGCGCCCGGCAGCTTGTAGGCACGCCAGGTGGCCTCTGAGCTCCGGAACCACGGTGGGAACTTTGGAGGAGGCCCTTGACCACGGGCAGAGCGCCAGCAGCCGGCCGAAGACAACCTTGAAGGGGGAGAGACCGGTGGATGAGTGATGATGGGGGTTCTGGGTGTATTCCGCCCAGGGGAGCAAACGGGCCCACTCTCCCGGCTGGTACCTCCCCAGCTCTTGCACAGTCCGTTCGGCCTTCCCGTTCGCCTGTGGGTGATACCCATACGTGAGGCTAGCCGCAGCCCCCAGGTGCGCCAGGAACGCCTTCCACAGTCAAACAGCACCTCGGCGACCTGCATGACGGAGGGGAGACGATGGAACGTCAGGAAACGGACCATCTTGGAGAAGCGATCAACGACAACTAGGACCACCGTGTTCCCCTCGGACGGTGGCAGGTACGTGGCGAAGTCCAACGCAAGATGTGACCAAGGTGGCTGAGGTACTGGGAGTGGGACCAACTTGCCTGCGGGAGCAGTGCGTGGAGCCTTCGTTTGGGCACATACCGGGCAGCTATCCACGTGGGCCTTAACGTCTCTGTCCAGACGAGGCCACCAGTACCGGGTTCCGGTTCTGCTTTGGCCCGAGTGTCCTGAGGCTGGGGAAGCATTGGCCAAGGCTAGGATACACTCTCTCAATGTCGCCAGCACGTAGATCCGCTCCCAGGGGTATCCGGGAGGTGCAGGTTCTCTCTGCACGGCCTGGCGGATCTCCCGGTCGATGGACCACTCTACGGGGCCAACGACACAACTTGGCGGCAGGATGGTAGTGGGCTCCTCCGCCGCTTCCTCGGTCTCAAACTGCCGTGAGAGAGCGTTCACCTTGCAGTTCTTCAAGCCTGGGCAATACGTTACCGAGAAACAACCGCCTTTGGTGTCCAGCGCAGCTGAGTGGGGCCATCCTTCAGCAATGACGTGAGGGGAGCTGCCACGGTGCTGTTATTTCGGATGAAACGGCCGTAAAAGTTGGCAAAACTCAGGTACCGCTGGAGCTTGACGATGCTTGGAGTAGGGCATGACCTGACTGCTTCCACCTTCTGCTTGACCATCCTCGTCCCGCGTTAGTCGATCTTGTAGACCAGGAAGGAGACGGCCGTCTGGAAGACGCACACTTCCCTGCTTTAGCGTACAGGACGTTGTCTAGCAGGCGGTGGAGCACCTTCCGTGCTGAACAAGGTCTGACCATGTCACGAAGTACCTCGTCCATCAAGGCTTGGAACACGGATGGGACGTTGGAGAGTCCGAAGGGCATGACGAGGTACTCGTAATGGCCAGAGGTGGTGCTGAAGGTGGTCTTCCACTCGGCTCTCTTCCGGATGAGGTTGTATGCATTCTGGAGATCGAGCTTGGTGAAGAACGGAGCCTGACGCAGCTGCTTTGTGGCCGACGGCACCAGGGGCATGGGGTACCGAAATTTGACGTGACCGCGCTAAGGCCCCAATGCATGGACGCAGCCGTCTTTTTTCTCTATTAAGAAGAAGCCTGTCTGCGCGGGCGAGGTGGACTGGTGGATTAAGCCACGCTGCAGGCAGTCCGCCACGTAGGTCTCCGTAGTGGCTGTCTCAGCAACAGAGAGCGGGATCCGGGGTGGGGCTGCCCCAGGCAGCAGGTTGATGGCGCGATCCTAGGGCTGATGTGGAGGGAGGCACTCGCCGTTCTTTTTAGAAAACACTGCGTCTGCGTAATCCTATGGAACGTTGTCGGGGAGGGGGACCACAGAAACATCCGCCGCAATGGTCCCGCATGAGACAAGCTTACAGGTCTTCCGACAGCCGGACCCCCAGTTTAGGATCCTCCGTCAACTTCAGGAGAAGATGAGTTCGTGGTCTTGGAGCCACGGATGACGGGGTGAAGCGGGGAGGTCATGACAAACAATTCCAGCTACTCCTCATGCCGGCTGTCCACGATGTCATTGGTGGTGTGATGTGGGTGATAGCGCCTCCTCCGAAAGGACTCCCGTCCAGGGTGGTGAGTGGTACGGAAACGTCCAGATGACGCAGCTCCAGCCCCAGTGAGATGGCGAGGTCCCGGTCAATGAAGCTACCCGCCGCCCCAGAGTCTATCAAGGCTGTGGAGGCACAAGAGCAAAAAGGACCTGAGAGCACTACCAGACAGTAATGTACTCCTGGACTTGCCGGGATCCCTGACGGAGACGGAGGAGGCGCTCTCCTCCGTCCTCTGGGTCACCCCAGGTCCAGCTGCCCGAATGTGGTGCGGAGCTCCTCCACTAACCAGCGGTGGTTGGGGATGGACGCGTCCCGGGAGTGATACATGGCTGTGGCCCAGTCCA
Source organism: Percopsis transmontana (assembly GCA_025447815.1). NCBI lineage: Eukaryota > Metazoa > Chordata > Actinopteri > Percopsiformes > Percopsidae > Percopsis > Percopsis transmontana. The sequence continues at coordinate 4,608 of JAOEHI010050930.1, read as the reverse complement.
GAGCCTGACCAGAAAGCAGGGACAGCGTCGTCCGGACCCGTTTCTCGTCGGATTGATGGAGTTGACGTGGAGATCGAGCTGGAGCAGGAAACCGGTGAGCCATCGAACTTATCTGACACAGAGACCCACACTCTCCCCGCCGCGTCAGGCTCCGGTGCAAGGGGAGGTGGGGACGCCGCCACCGGAGCACGCTCCCAGGACAGGAGGAGCTCCACCACGTCGGTGAGCCCCATCAGCTGATGCTCCAGGCGAGCGTATGCACAGAATTTAATAAGGTAATCTACACAACGTGTAGTATTCCAACAAGGCAAAACAACAACGAACAAGGTACACAGAATAATCACCGACAATTCCCCTCATCCACCCTCCCACTTATATAGCCGCTTAAGGAGGGTGGATGAGGGGATTGGATACAGGTGTGTAGGTGGTTGAAATAGGGTGTGTTAGAAACATGGACGGCGGACGGCCGGTGGATTAAAACACCGGCGAGCTCGACCGGGGAAGGGCAGTGGCTCTGGTTGTTACACTGTGGCTGTTTATTTTGTGTATTCCAGTTTTCTGATTTAGAATTTAGATGCACCCTAACATGTTGGTCTCTTTTTTTTCTCAGGGTTTTTTTGAATTGATTTAATGTTTCACCACAGTGAAAACATATGTTCTGGTTTTTAGTATCTCTCTTTTTGGTTACACAGGTTTCTTCATTTCTTCTTTATATTTTTGCATTAAAAATTGTTTTGTCAAGTCAGGAGATTGAATTTGCCTAATTGTATTGTGGTATGTGGTAGTTTTACGCTAATATCTATCTGTGGCATTTTTGATAGTGTGTAGTTTATTTGGCCTTGCTGCCTTTGGTTTGTTGTTGGCCTATATTGTGATTTTGTTATGATCTGATAGGGGTGTTTGGGGGCTGACTGTGAACATTGGATTAAGGTCTGTGATGGAATAATCTACAGTGCAGTGAGCAGTAAGTGTACTTACCCTAGGATTCCCCTCGAAACCTGTCATTGAATATGTACAGTCCCAATGTGTGACACAGCTGCACATCTCTCTCTCTCACACTGTATATCGTCCCACTGAGGCTGACCGACTGTCCTCTCTTGAAAACGGGCAGCTACCTCCCACACACAGTTTTCTGTGGGAGAATACTCAGGGAAACAGCGGTCTCATCCTGTTGGGAACCTCCAAGACTGATGGCTCTGGAGATTCTAGCACATTTTCCCACTAAGGAACCTGAATGTTATATACAGTGCACAAATCCAGATCAGACCAGATACAGTACATGGTTTGTACTTCTACTGGAGCAGTATATATTGGTCAATTGAGTGGCGTAGGAGCAGATTACTTGCTGTATATCTAATGTTTGAGATAAAACATCCCATTTGGTTACTGTATTTACTGCTTGTTCAACTGGTTACACTCCAGCTATCTGAAAGACACATTACCCTCTCTCACTGTTCATCTAGGTCTCTTTCTCAGGATATACCAGCTCCCTAAAGAATACGCGCACACACACACACACACACACGCACACACACACACACACACACACACACACACACACGCACACCAACAGCCAATTCACATCACACGCTGTCATCTGTCCAACACATTACAGAGCACCAGAACAGAACATAAACATAAATGTCCCTGCTCTCCTTCTGTACTAAATATAGAAACTATGAGAACACTATTATTGTGCCCTTGAGCAAGGCACTAGGACAGAAACATATGACCTTGCTTCTTAGGTTTCTGTCACAACTATGAACATTCCTGCCAACAGCTGCCTAGCCTCACCTCACTGCTGACGTCCACTAGTTACAGCGGGAGAATTGTTCCCTTCCCGTTGTGCTTATAACCCGCTTGTTTGTTGGTAGTTCATTAAGTTTACCTTGTTCCTGCCAATTGTTTCCTGCCTGTATACTGTTGCCTGTGACCTGAGCCTGTTTTTCATTTCCATTTATGCCTACCGGATTAGTGTGATCGTTTTCGCATGACCCAAACCTGTCATGACCTCTCTTGCATTTCGGACTTGATTAAACACTTTAGATTCTGTGTTGTGTCTGCATCTGCGTCAGTGTTGTGACAGTTTCAGTGACTAAACACATTTATAAAAACTGCAATCCATCATTAATCTGGAGGGGGAGGGAGGTTACGTTTGGGGCGGCACATTTAGATTTTGGTTATTTGTAGTGACATGCTTTGTTTTATGATTTGACATGATTTGTTTTATTGTCACTTGTGAAGTTTCAATTAAGATCAATTTGATTTTCTATGTTGCCTGTCCCTGCATTTGGGTCCACCTTAAACATGACATTTATTTACCACCATATGTTTTTGTGGAAGCAACACCTACTGTATAGCCTAACGTAAATGTAACAAATGCGGTCAAATAGTGGGTTTACAACAATATGTAATCTATTGTATAATAGATAACATATAGATATATTTTCCTACAGTTAAAGTTGTTGGTTGGTTTTTGTACAAGGTTCCCTTTGATATCTGAAATAATTAAAAAGTGGCACAGTTTACAACCCAGGTAGGTGTTACAGCAAGACATAAACAAGGGATTTTAAAGGGGAAAAGGAAATGAACATAAAGTTTTGGATTGCAGTTTTAAATGTTTTATTTTTATTCAAATTTAGATAGATTTAGACATTTGATAAGAATAGTTAACTTGATGCTAAAATCAGTTGACTGGAATCAACGTATTGCAGCAGTCAGGTAGTGTCTTAAAATAGTGTAGCTATCGCTGTGTCTTGCGGGACCAGCCCAGAGCATGTGAATTAGTGTCTTCTATTCCTAGCGTGCATCCAATATTCCATGTTCTTGCGCTCTGATGACAAAAAAACTACTTTAAAGGAACTTCATATTTGTTTCTCTCTCTCTTGCATTCTCATGCATACACAAACAAACATGAATGCATACAGTACACTCCCAGTCTTCATTCTACCCCCCATGGAGCTGAGAGGAGGGGGAATGGGGGTTTTAAACCACTAAACATCTGGAGTGACAGACTGAGCATTTCCTCTCAGTGCTAATGTTACGCAGTATGGTGGGGGCGTCGACCCTAGCCGCAAAATACTCACAAGTAACAAGCAACAAGCAGAACAATACAGAGTTATACACTGTGTTCAACCTGCATACATTTGCTGCTGTTTTTGAGTTTTTCATGTTTTAGAAGGGTTACCATATCATTGTAGTAAAAACTAAAATTCATATCGAGCTTTCAAAAATGTTGACCTTATTTGAAGAATTTAATTTTAATCCAGTCACTTTAACTCTCCACACAAGTGCACTAGTAGGATGGCTAGAATTAGAAATCAGAGTATAGCTGGTTGCGAGATTTTGTAACAACGGGAGCTCCCCCGCCTCTCCGCTCTAGCTCGACGGTATACTGAACCACCGGCCGGCGGCCGAGGTTCTATCATAGCCACGGTGGGATAATTCCCGGCTACCTCCCGGTTCTTCACCAAGCTTAACGTCCGGAATGCATATAACCTTATCCGTATCCGGAAGGAGACGAGTGGAAGACCGCCTTCAGCACCACGTCCAGCGGACTGTCGAACTCACCATCTGTCTTCCAGGCCTTCATGGACAAGATACTCCGGGACATGGCCGGGCAGCAGGTCGTGGTCTACATCGATGACATCCTGATATATTTGTCCACGCTCGTGGATCATGCATGTGCAAAGGTACTTCGCCACCTGTTAGACCACGGCCTGTATGCAAAGGCGTCTCCTTCCTGGGGAACGATATCGGCCGGCAGCAGGTGTCCAGGAGGACATCGTCTCCTACCGCAGCTCCCAGGTTACCACTGTCTTCTAAAAGGCTTTCATGAGCCGCCTGGGAGTCACATCCGGGTATTATATCCGGGTATTACCCGCAGGCGAACGGGCAGGCGGGGCGTACTATCAGGACCTGGGAAGGCGACTGCGGCGCTACTGCCTAGACAGCCCCAACAAGTGGTCCCGGTTTCTCCCCTGGGCAGAGTACGCGTACAACACCCTTCCCCACTCCTCCACCAGACTCTTCCCCTTCCAGGTAGTGTTCGTCCGGCAGCCTCCGCTGTGCCCCTGGTCGGGGGCTACCAATAACGTCCCCACCGTGGAGAAGTGTTTCAGAAGTGGTTCAGAAGTGCTGATTCTGCCTAGACGCCACCCATGACCGTCTGTGTGCCGCTAGTCGCCGCCTCAAGCAGCAGGCGGATCCGAGGCGCCCAGCTTCCGCCCGGGTGATGAGGTATGGCTCGCTGCCCGGCCCTTCTGCCACGCCGCCTGCCCCGTTGGACGGCCCGGAGGGATCCACCTACGCTGTAAGGAGAATCCTGGAGTCCAGGCGGCGGAGGAAGGGCTGCAGTACCTGATGGACTGGGAGGGGTATGGTCCCGAGGAGTGCAGCTGGGTCCGAGGCGAGGACATCCTGGCCTCATCCGGGACTTCCGCCGACCGCCCGGATCAGCTTGCTCCTCGACCCCAGGGTCGGCCCCCACAGCCAAGAGGTGCAGCCAAGAGGCGAGCCTAGGGGGGGAGTACTGTAACAACGGGAGCAACCCTGCCCCTCCACTAGCTCGCCGGTGTACTGAACCACCGGCCGAAGGCCGTCCATTCA
>JAOEHI010050929.1:0-19776 GCA_025447815.1 Percopsis transmontana | reverse complement strand
TAGCCTGTGACCAACAAAACAATTATGTCAAATTAATGTTTCCTGGGAAAAATCCACACAATATTTAGTTTTTTTTTTTCCCCCCCCCCCCCCCCCCCCCCGGCAGATTGAGCAGGAGAAACTGGCTTCTCTGAAGAAGATGGACGACGACAGGAAGGAGAAGGAAAACAAAGACATTAGAGAGAGAGCTCAATCCAAGAGCCCTCGCAGGTCAGACATCATTTCCTCAATTCTCATTTGGAAGGTGAAAGTGCATGTTTCTGTATGACATTTTTTAACTTAATTATGTTCTTTGCTTCTTTCTGTCCAGACGGAAGTCCAGGTCACCATCCCCACCACGACGACGGTCACCAGCGAAGCGGGACAGGAAGACCAGTCCTTCACGCTCCCCACGCCGCAAACCCAGTCCGGGCATTGGCGGGGGCAGTTCCCCACTGCCTGCTTTGATGCAGCTTCCCGCAAAACCTGACGAGCACCTCCCGCAGCCCGATACATTAGGAAACCCTATGGCAGAGCCAGTTCTCCAGGACACCTCCTCCACCAGGTGGGCACAATGCTTCCTTAAATGTACACTAAGTAAGAGACTCATGAACCTGCTGAAGACCTGAATTCAAACAAAAGCGACAGTATGAATCTACCCACTCAGTCCTGATTGGAGCACTTATTTACAGACAGAGGGTCCATCAGAGGCCAAAGTAAATTAATTCCATAATAGGGGACTTCACAAACCTATATTTAGACTAATGGGGCCAAACATAGGCTACGTTAAGATCAAAACCTAAGTGTTGTAAGTGTGTGTGTGTGTGTGTGTGTGTGTGTGTAAAACTCTCTCCTGGACTACAGTAATATGGTGGTTGAGGTAGTGAAAACAGAGTCTGTGTCTGAAGTCAAGGAGCCTTCCCCGGAGAAGGCTCTCAAGAAGGAAGAGAGGCCCAAGTCCCGGGAGAGGGAGAAGGACGGCAGGAGGGACAGGCCCCGCCACCGCTCACGCTCTCATTCGCGCTCCCGCAGACGCCGCTCTCGTTCGAGGTAAGACCTGACCCTCCTGGGACGTAGCTTTGTCACTTTTACTTTCAAGTCATCTAAACATTCCCTCACCTGTCTATCCAGATCCTACACCCCCCGCAGAAGACCAAGCCCCAGGAGGAGAGTGTCTCCACGCCGTAGAAGCCCCCCTAGGCGTGGCCCCCCAGCCCCCAGACATAGACGCTCCCCTGTCCGCAGGTGAGTGTGTTGCTAAGCTCATGAAAGACAACCTTATTTTTTATTTTATTTTTTTAGCACCAATGTCCTGAATTATTATTTTTGCCCACCAGGAGGCGCTCTCGGTCAGCCTCATCCTCAGGTAGCAGCTCCTCTACTTCTCGCTCACCTAAGAAGCCTGTGAAGAGAACATCGGCCACACCCCCCAGGAAACAGGCGCGTCATCCCGACACGTCAATCAGCCCACCGGGCAAGGACAGGCGCTCGCCATCTCCCCGGGCGAGAAAAGGCCGTGGCTCTCCCTCTCCGTCCAGATCTGGTAGGCTGACCTTTTTTTTTTTTTTTCCTTTTAGACTTCAGAATATTACCTTATCGTCCCACAATAAAAAAAAATATTAATTCTCACACACGATGGTGGTTATGCCACGCTGTACAGTCAGCACTCTTGTGTCTACCATCAAACTACAGAGACTTGTTTTATGTAATAAGCTGTCCCCACTAACAGTAGAATGTATCCTACATGCTTTGTGTCAGTTTATCTCATGACCTGAAAATGACCTGGAACATTATTATTATCTCAAATCCTTGATGTTCTGGTTCCTATAATAGATTGAGCAGCTCCAAAATAGACTAACAAGGGATCTTAATAAGCCATAATGGGTTCTCTTAACGAATAAGGGCTAGAGGAGCTTGATTCTAATTGCATATACATGATTTCAGGTTTAAAACGAAAACCAGGAGGGAGAAATGATTCTCCAGCTGATAATACCAAACCCAGACCATCTGAAGGGTCTGATTCTGGTGAGCATTTACTTTAGTGTCTAATGCTAACTTTAAGGCATCTTCATGATGATGGGACACCCCTTGGTCCCACATTCATGGTGCTGACTGAAACAAGAGCCAAAACTCTATCTTATCTAGTATAGCCTTGTACTTGGAGACCCCAAACTCATCGCAATTATTTTATTTTTTATTATTTTATTCACTCATCATTTTGTGCACTAGTGCTGTAAATGATGCCTGTGCTATGTATCACTCTACTCCAAGTAAGCAGAAATCAAGCTTTGCTAAACTGCAAACATGCATGAGGGAATTAGGATTTAGAGAGGCAGTGCATGCACGGAGGATCCCTTAGAAGTTGTGCTTTGGCAAAAAAAAAAATTGCGAAATGTGAGCTTCCTGTTTAGAAAACTATTAAAAAGAAGGGAGGAAGTGTGTACAATAATGCAGCGTTGTTACCAAGCTGGGAATTTTTTTTTGTGCTTTGCATGAGTCAGTGGTTTTCAGAACAATGATTGGAGACTCACTGCTTTACATTTCAGAGGAGGATAAAAATGAGAAAGGGGCAACAGCAGATTCTGTGCAGCAGAGACGTCAGTATCGCAGGCAGAATCAGGAGTCGTCTTCAGGTTATAAGCGCTTTTATCCATGTTCCTTTCTCATTCATCCTCTAACCAAGTCCTTGTGTTCAATGTCTATGTTGCCTCTTGGGATCTTTGATGCCTTGCCCTAACCTATTACCTGTTTTGTCTTCGTACACTTGTCTAGGCTACAGCTGAATGACATTTTGTCTCTTATCTGATTATTTTTTTTTTAATTTTTTTTGTTTCAGATTCTGGATCTTCCTCTTCATCAGATGAAGAGGGGCCAAAGAGGCCAGCGGGAGGTCCGGGGGCCAGGAACGGTGAGGTGAGAAGGCGACGGAGTCACACACCCTCCCCACGAAGACGCCACCGCAAGGTTTCACCGAGGTCAGATAGTCACTCACCCTCTCAAAGGCTTCCACACAGAAGACCCAATACGAAATCACAACAACAATTATGTTTTTCCTTACAGGAGAAGACGTTCTCCCTCCCCAGGAGGTCGCAGGCGTCGAACTTCCTCCCCCCCGCGCCGTCGCCGATCCCCTTCTCCTGCCAGGCGCAGGTACAGGGTTTAGTGAATTTCTAAACGAGGCTCATCCCAAATGTTGTTGCTGTTTTAACATAAATGTGACAAACCATCTTTTATGCTCCTCAGGTCTCCATCTCCGCCCGCCCGCCGACGCTCCCCATCCCCCAGGCGGTACTCTCCTCCTATCCAGCGCCGTTACAGCCCTTCACCCCTGCCCCCGCAGAAGAGACGTCTTTCTAACTCTCCCGCGAAGCGGCCCTCTCCTGGGGCCAAGCGACGCCCTTCTAGGTCCCCGAAGCGCAGGAGTTCCCCTATTCAGAAGAGACGCACACCGCCCTCCTCCACATCTCCCCCCAGACAGAGGAGGAGCCCAATGCTGCCTTCCAACCGCCCGGGCAGGGACGCACGTTCCCCTGTGGCAGCAGCTATCCGCCACTCCCCGTCGCCAGCCAACCGTGGTCGTGCAGCCAGGGTCTCCAGCAGTCCTCAAAGGCGTTTTGAGACCTCTGGTGGCTCTCCAAACCATAGGAGGCAGCAGTCCCCCTCCCATAGCAGCAGACCGATCCGCAGGGTCTCCCGGACCCCGGAGCCACGTAAAAAACAGAGGTACGCCAGTGGTGTGTTCTGCTGCTCAATACGAACACTTGTGTTTCTGTGTGGTGTTTCCTTCACTAGTCTCATAATTTCATCATCTCCTTCTTCACAGAACCTCTGAGAGCCCCCAGCCTGTGAGGGGTGCGTCCTCCAGGTCAAGATCCGTTTCTCCTCCACCAGTAGGGGGCCAGAAACGCCCGGTCCCCGGCTCCGCCTCCCCCTCTCCAGCCCGCTCCGCCAGTGGATCTCCACCTCCAGCTAAAAAGGCCAGCAGCGGCTCCGCCAGTCAATCCCCGAGCAAGGTACACTCCCCGATTGTGTTGTAGCACCCACAAAAGCCTCCCCTTTCAGCGGGTACTTAAAAAGTCTAAAAAGTCTCAAATCCAATCATCTGAATTTTAGGGCATAAAATGTCTTTAATACGATTTTGGCAGGTCTTAAAAATTGTTACTTTTATAAAGTTGCATTAACTTCAGTTTCTTTTAAATGTATTTTTGGTCAAAATTTGTATTGATCACGCTGTAACAAAAACACTAATGCAAATTGTGCAGCCTTGTCAGAATCTATCGGCGCACACCTAGCTAGTGTCGTGTCGTGCAGTAACGGGTTCGGCCACAAGGGTAGTTTCTGATACAGCTGAACAGTGTACCTTGATTGTGAAGTCCCAATTTTTTATGATGCAGTTGCTTGTAGTGCAGTGTCGTATTTCTAGTGGTCTTACTAACTTGATGATTACAGAATTCGGATGTTGATGCTGGAGGAAAGAAAAAGAAGAAGAAGAAGGAAAAGAAGCACAAGAAGGAGAAGAAACATAAGAAACACAAGAAGCATAAGAGGGAGAAGGCCGCCGCCGGGCCTGCAGACGGCCAGGAGACTCGGGGGGCAGATGAGGATGCTGACTCAAAAAAGGTGAAGTCTACTTTTCTGATTTCTAGCAGGCTTCTGTCCATGTTGGTAGGAGTTAGCCAGTACACATAGCAAATGTCCACGTAAAACATCCTCCATGTTTAAGTGAATGGAACTCAGATTGTGTATTTCAAGTTCCTGCCCAAATGCCAGAATTTCAAACCAAAAATTGTGGTTGTGAATTTTTTGAATGCAGCATCAGTTTATAACCTGCTAGCTAGATCGAATGAGATATAATTAATGCTACCTTTCTTTAAGGAATCAGACAGCGAAGTAGATGACAGCCTGGATGACCTAGAGAAACACCTGCGAGAGAAGGCCCTACGCTCTATGAGGAAGGCACAGATGTCCCCGTCACAGATGTCCTGAACACCAGCGTCGTCGCTCACTTCCTCTCCTGAATTTTCCATTCTCTCTCATTTCTCATTTCCTTTGTTCAGCTTTAGATTGTACAGATTGTTTATTCTTTAGGTTTCTTTTTACGGGCTTGGTATGTTCTGTAGGGGATTTATTAAGAGTTTGAGCTGTCTCAAGGAGTCTCGTTTTGATTTTTTTGACCCATAGTCTATTATTACAGTATATTATCTAAACCTCAGATGCTTGTGTTTTTACCTTTAATTGGTCAAAGAGGAAAACGGTTTCACCTCTGGGCGTTACAAATTCGTATCATAGCACATACAGTAGATTCTATGGGTAAATGATTGCATGTACAGTAATTTTGTCTAATGTGCATGACCCACAGGCCTAACGGAGTGAAACTAACATTGTAGCCTTCTGTTACAATCAGTGGGTAGAGTGAGGTGTTGCTATTCTTTGTACACTGTAAGAGATTGTAACTGAATTTCCTCAACCATATTGTAATGTGATACAGGTGTTTGGCATTGTTTAACCTTGCTGTTAATTCTGGCTCTGAAATGGTCTTGTTTTAAGACTACGTAGGTCTGACCTAATCCCATGAGTACACTTTACTTTTCCAAATGGACTGACGCACAGATTTATGTTGAGGCTTCTGCTTTAAGCCTATCAATTCTGTGGGAGTGTTATTTGAATTGTATTTAATACTCCCTGGCTCTGTCATTCTTTCAAAATTAAAAATTATTTTTTTTTTTAAATAAGATCTGCCATTTTTCTTACCTAACAAAATCATGTTTATATTTATGGGATTGATGAAAACGAAGAGCTGCTCTTTGTTCTTTTTTTTTTTTTCTTCAGTTTAATAAAACTCGAGATGCAAATGATGCATTTCAAGAGAATTATTTGGGGTGTAATTCCTGGGACCGGTTGCAAAGTGTTAGGAAGTGCTAACCGACCATGTGTCAATCAAGTCCCATTTCCCAGCAGCGCTGCGAGCGGCTGTCGGTAGCCTTCCTTAAAAGTCCTCAAACCCGGCCCACATTTTTGTTTTCGCTGCAAATGACATCACAGCTTTAAATATTCCCGTTGCTTCCCTCCCATCCTCATCCCTACTCAAGCAGCAATAAACGTTTAGGGTCTAACAATGACCGTGTAGCTTGTGCAACATCGTACAAAAACGTCACTGGATAGTTTTACGTAAAGCTTTTTGCATTTGACTTTCTCTCGACACTCGAGAACCTCCACGCATTAGCAGCTGTCCTGTCCTGTGAAAAAGCGATTATCGGGATTTAGAGTGGAAAAGGGTGGTGGAGAAGAGCACCAAGCTAATCGGGCGTGGTAGCAAAATACCCATTTGTCTGCCGAACTTTAAGAAAGTATTCTTTCACAATGTCCCTGTCGGTACAACAGAACGGAGTAAAGGGTGATAACGAACCAGTTATCGAGCTCTTCGTAAAGGTAAGCCATCAGACTTGTAAGGACGCTGGTTTAAAAAAAGTTTGATCTCTGTCCAGAAGGATTAAGCCCACTCTGAGTGGGGAAACTACGTCGATGCTTTATTTTCAGCATGGGAAAACACTACGCGAAACGTTTAGTGCTTCTCAACGCGTTATCTCTATAAAGTTGCTGGCACCATGTTTCTTGCCATATGCAAGGAATATTGCTTCTATAACCATGTTGGCTCAATAGCCATGTGGACTCTGCAGTGTCACATGAAGGGCGGATGCAGTCTTTTTTATCGTGGGAAAGAGAAGAGTGCCATGTTTAGTACGGGCTTTTTGATTAAGGCGAAATTCACAAATTCGTAGTAGTTGGTCGTGGCAACATATCGACATTGACCCAAACACTTGTTCTAGCGCTGGCTTTGATACAATGTAACGGACCACTCTAGACTACATAGTCACTTTGGGGGTGAGTCGTGGCTCAGACCAGTCAACAATGCACACAAAAGCTGTATGCAGTTTTCGTTTTCATCACCTTGTTTTATCGTGGTGTTGCTAGCTTTAATATAGATCTATTAAATTAGCGCTATTCTGCCGTATATGTATAAATAAATACAAGTGCTATTTTCCAATTGAGTCATTACTTGTGTGGCACTCCCCTTTGAGTATTTGCTGCGGATTTCATTGTTTTGTTTTGCGTGTGTGTTTTGGACATGATAATAAACGGTGAGTTGGAAGCTATGGACTTTTGTTAGCAGCTTTTATGATGATGCATTCTTCATAGTATTAAGCAATAGCACCTGCTGCTATGGACCAGGAGTTAAACCTTTCCATCTCTGAGGGCAGGACTAATATGAGGGGCTGTTTATCAGCTTTTCTTTTGCATAGCTGGGCGGGAAAATGGTAGAAAGAGAGGAGTGGGGGTGGGAGCCCAGCGCATGCCTGCTGGAAGGGGGGTTATGGCGTCTGAATTCAGTTGAGTGTGTGTGTGTGTCTACTTAGGTCAAAGAAGCCTTTTTCTAAACCAAATGTAATGGAGACATCTCAAAGCAGGTGTCAAATACCCAAAATATATTTCTTTGTACAGTTATACATTATTATTTATGCACCTATATTGATACAGTGAAAGTGGTAAATTAAGGTCCTCCTCTGGCCTGTTAGTTTCCGACTGTTAGACTCTCAAGTCTTTAGCTTCAGTTGACATAAAGAAGCTCTGCCCTTTCTTGTCCCAGTAGACGCTGTTGAGAGAATCCTTTGTTGTGGATAAGTGTCAAACACTGCTGAGGCCGTTGAGCAGATGAAGACGAGCTAGCCACCGCTATTTTCTGCATACAGGACAAGTTGCATCATTACCGTAGGGCTCGAAGGTTCACTCGTGTGGCTGATAGGAGGGACTCCCAGTCCCTCCTATACCACTGTGGGACGTGTGCTTGCCCTGTGCACCACACTATGTGTACAGTAGCTTGTCCCATTGTGTGCGAGTGTGCCCCGTCAGTCCCTATCTCCCCTGTGCGGCTCTGTCTTGTGTCCTAGCAGCTGACACGTCTGTATCCATTATTGATGTTCTGTGTTGTCTGTCATTGTTCCTGCTGCGCTGCACTTAACATACTCGTAGGAAACAATGGAAGGCCCGCCGGTTGCCATAGGCACACTGCTGTAACCCTGGCCCCTGGGAACAGCTGATAACAGGCTTGGTGTGCTCTCTACCACACAGGCCAGTGTCAGAACTGTCAGGGCAATGGTACATATTGGAGCCACCTCATTGGAAAGCCTTGGGAGGCCCAAGGTGCCGTTATCGCTTGAGATCGAGATAGAACGAGGACATGTTTTAAAAGTAACTGACTCTTAAATAACGTATGGGGAGGTTGCAGCATTGTTTATAGTAACAGCAGCGGTGTTTTGCTATGGAAATATTTATTGTTGTCAGTGTACAAGTGGTGACTCTCATCAGTTGGACATTTTATTACCCAAGGTCTAAATGAGTCTAATATAATGCTGTTTAAAAATATATACCTTGGACCCTCCCTACTCACTGCAAAATAAATGTTGTTTATATTAGATTAGATTCAACTTTATTTTCATTGTGCATTGAATTATATTACAGGGTCCTTGTCATTTCATTTTCATTACAGCTTTACAAATCTCCCCTTTTGTTATTCAGGCACAAATAAACCTCCTCCAGTTTCATGACTAATGGTAAGAAGGTGTCCAGAACATAGATAAGTCTAAAATGATTTGGATTTATCTCTACAAAGTCAGACTATTACTTGTAAAGGGCTTCACTTCCACAGTGTCGTACCATCTGCCAGCAGTAAGAGACACGGGCCAGTAAACACCTTTTAGAGAAGTGTGCTTGATGGTAGGGCTGCACAATTAATCGTATATTAACGGAGATTAACAAAGACTTCTGCAATTTTGGCCGCTGCAATATGCTAATCGCTAAAGGTCTCAATTAGTGCTTGAAGGATAAGCACTAAGTGCTAGTAATGTTGCTTTGTCCATGACAAAAATAACCATTAGGAGATGTGTCAATTAATAATCTGCAATAACATTCTTGTTTTTATGCACTTGGTTTGACAGTATATGCATGTGTATATTTACTGTAACGTAATTATTATTTTTGTCATATTGTGCAGCCCTAATTGATGGGATGAAGGGTTTAACATAGTCCAGTAATGTAGTCTGGAACAGTCTCAAAGCATCTCAAAGGCCCTATTCTTCAGAAGGCTGGATAGTGTTTTATCCAGTCACAGTAGGTGAGATAACACAGACTTTTTAACAGTTTTAGTTCACTGTTGTCACAGTATGTGGACAGGCCACTGCACACACGTTGCATCCTTAATTCTATCCAAATGTGGTTCTTGTTGTGCATTTCTAATTGGAGTTCTCTAATCAGGAAACGATTAGGACCCAAGACACCAAGTGAATGCAGATAACTTATCATTGTCCTGGTATAGTGTATTAGGAACCCAGCAGGACAGAAGACCTCCGCACTTTATTACAGTTTCGCTAGTCAGCAAAGTCATGTGATGAACCTCAGGCCATTTAACATTTTATGGTGCTACAAGAAGCTTTTTCACATTACCTGTGAAATTATGAAATATTCTTAAAAGGGGCAGAAGTGTAACTTTTCCTAGCAGATCAAGTTTTATTACTGATTTGTGGTTAACCTTTGGTGGATAATGACTGCAATACACCTAGTAGTTTGGCAACCAAGCATAACTATTAACTGAATACCCAAAAATAAACAAAGATGTGCGAGTTCTCTCACTCATGTAGCCTAATTTGCCTCTTGTTTGCATGTTGGCTTACATATTTGAATAAAACTCCCTTCCTGTCTTGGGTAAACATTCTAGGGGATTGAAAAAGGCCTGCTTCTACAATGAAGCAGTGGTTATTTTGACCAAGCTCCACAGCTCTGCTGCAGTAAGCATTGTGAGTTAAGGGGACAAAGATTAATGGCTTGTTAGTGTTGTAGAGTGCTATACCTTAGCAGTCTTCTGCACTGTGGACTTGCTGTTGCAGCACCTGGGTTCACTTATTTATTGTAGCTGGGTGTTGCTACTGTACACTTGGCCTGTTGGATATGGTAAAACAGTACACTATTAGCAATGCTAAACTACTTCAGGCAGATTTCTGATTAACCCTTCTGTCTGTTTCACTTTCCAATTCATGATTAGACTTGAGGCCCTAATGTGCCTTTTTAATTTGGATTGTGGTATGCTGTATTTACTTTTTATGGCTACGTGCCACTCTGCTTCTCTACAAGAAAGGGAAAATGCCTATGAGCTGAAAGTCTTGGAGTAACATTGATTGATAGAAGTTGAGGGCAGTGGGCGTAGAGAGAGGGAAGCCCAAGCAGAATGGTGTGCTTTACCCTGTAATTTATTGGCCTGTATTGGATATGCTGAATACAAATTACTTTGTTTCACCTCTCTGTTACATCATCCTCTCTGAGAAGATGTTGGACCCCTAGAAATGTAGGGAATCTGCCCTGCTGGGCTGTATGTAACTTAATCTTCCACAACACGATCTGCTCTGGTTATATTTCACACGCTGCGCTCTTCGAAGAGGCATCATTGTAAAATGAGCAACGGTGAGCCCAGTTAAGTATAACTAACCAACACGAACATTGAGGATAGAATGGCAAGTGCTATCTGAGCCTTCATCACTTCAGTACGCATAGGGGCTACTCGGCCTGTAGTGAGCAACTAAACATCCAGACATTCTGGCAGGACTACTATATTTATATAGCTAATAAACCAAATCAACTTAGTAACTAAACCAGTATGACCAGACACTTTTCTTTTTCATCTTCTGTTAAGATGGATAATTGTAATCACATTATTTTATTTGTAATTCTTTCATTTTTTAATATTTTAAATGAACGGAGGCAGATTATGTTCAAATGTTTTAATATTTACAGTGTTCCAAATAATGCTTTTATCAATTATTGAACAACAACGCGCCACTGAGGACATGCTATTCTTCACATGATTTGTATGTTTGGCCTTTATGGTGTCTAGTTCCACCTGTGTGTGTGTCAGACTGTATCCAAGGTGCTAAAAGGCGACATAGCTGCAGGTCAAAACAAAATGTGGACCAACCTCAATTCCAAACTGACAATGAGACACATCATGTTGTTGTTTTTTGTGGCCATAGTGCAGGCTTTGCTACCATGTGGATCTGGCAAATATGACGGTAAGCAAACACACAGATGCAGTATCAGTGCCAAAGGCTGGCTCACATCAGTCAGTAGATTTCTCCTTGGTAAATCTAGGCACAGTTCAGCTTGGTTCATAGTAGCTTATTAGCTTTTTCTGTTTGTGAAATTTAGAAGAATAGAGGCTCAATATTTTTTTTTTTTTATTTATTACTGAACTATGGTCTCTAGGTAAGAGGAAGGGGTGTGTGTGTATAAAATCACAAGCATGTGTGTTGGCACTAGTCATCAGTCTGGGTTGATTGTATAAGACGGTAGTCATTACTGATTTAAGTCTCGGTGTTAGACTTATGGTTTGTCATGGAACTCTGGAAGCAACAGTCAGCCGTGACGGTCAGAATTATGGTCATCTGACAAAAACTGCAGATCCCCATGTCACTTCTAACTTGACTAGAACCTACTGTAAAAGGTCCATGTGTGCCCAGTTGAGAACAGGTGTCCTGCCTCTGGAAATTTAAGTGGGGAGATGTAGTGCCGTTGTTTAAGGAGTGCCTATCTGCAGTCTGCAAACTGGGGGAAATGGCATAATAAAATAAATGTCCTGTTTTAGAGCTCAATGTAAGAGAGCACCAGTGTTGAGAGGCTGGACAATTTATAAAAGGTGTGTTTCTGCTGTCTATTAGCCATTTTTATCTCCAAAGACTTGACATTACATCAAGACTTGATCGATGCAGTTTCTGGTCCTTTGTTTTTTCTTTGACATGTATTTTTGCCTTTGTGTGAAGGAGCCTTTATTGTGTCTTCTTCTAAGCCCATAATGACTGCTCTTGCATGACATAAACAAATCAATCAATCAATCAAGCTCATAAAGCCTTCAACCAATCGGGAACAAGACATTAATTGTTGTTGGCACCAACTGAACTACCAACCTGCTGACGCTGATTCGGTTCTGTGGTTTTCAGTTGAGCTTTCTCAGACACGGCAAAGTAAATTAGAGCTTGTAAATCGGGATGGTTTTAACCAGGCTATACTGTGCTTACACTAACGCTAGTGCTTAGGACTCTAATGAATGGTCTACCAACATCTACCAACTTTCCACAGTTGCCGACTAATGTTCTCCGCTGCAGTAGGCCTGTGTCTGACTGGACTACGTGAGGTTTCCACTGAGTGACGTCCACCTGAGTCAGAACCACACCTAGGATGTGCTGCTTTTCCATATTCCAGCAGCCTGACTCCGCACACACTCAACTGGTGTCAAAAGTCAGGGACCCAGCCCTAGTTACCCACCCAGCCATACTTAAACAAGCAGCACAGAGCAACCAGTTGTTCTCTAAGTGGATACTTTGGCAGGCTCAGCCTTGTGGTCAAGAGGTCTTTCCGTAGGAGGGCCTGGGTTTCAACACATCAGACATGCTGAAGTGATGTGTGCAGGACTGCATAACTAGCACCAGGATCTGCGTTTCGTGGCTGATAATGTACGTCCTACAAGAGGGCAAGCCACAATGAGAATTTCCCTATTGCAATCAATGACGTAGTAGTAGTAGTAGTCAGCCAACTTGAGCAGTCTAAACGTGGCCTGTTAAAATGTCTCGATCCGGTAGCGGGCCCAGCCCATTCCTGTCTATATGCTGAACAAGGTGTTACCATGCAGTTACTATGGCCGACCGTTCCCAGAGGACATTCCGTCTGTGTGTCGGAGCGAGAGGAAGAAAGTGGTGCTACTTGCTGGCCCACCAGTGCCTTATTCGGTCAAAGTGTGGCCTGAACTCGCTGAGTGGCCCGCCCAATTTAGAATATCTAGTGTGTGTGAGGGGAGGGGAAGGCATGGGTCATCGTGTTTCTAAAATAAGGCCATGAGCAGAGACGGAGGGGCTGTGGCCAGCGTAAACAATGTTCACGATATTCGCTAGCTGCTGTTACCTTGATGTCTCGTCGCCTCCCTAGTAAAGTAAAGCTTGTTTTAGATGTAATCATGAAAACACTCAAATACTAATCTATTAGATTCTTTGGAGAGTGAGAGAGAGATTGAGGTCTTGGATTTTACGTGCCTGGTCATAAAATGTAACAGCACTCGGGAATACAACACCGTCGCCCTTGTTTAAGTGTACATTATCCCCTTAATAAGCTAAGGCCCGTACTTGGACTTGGATTAAGTTAATCATTACATCAGCAGTGACATTCAGTGGAAGTGGAAGCAATTCAGGGTATGACCTCACCACTGGTGACACTGTCTGTGCGTGTTTCCAGGAGATGACTTCGGCTTATTGAGGTCCTATTGAGCTTCTGTGAGGCCACACTGTCCTGGACAGTGACTGCTAGAGACCACCCCCTTACTTAGGCATGAGTCACCCCGTGTGTGTGTGTGTGTGTGTGTGTGTGTGTGTGTGCGCGCGCAATTTCACATGCATCTGTTGATTTTATGATCCAGCCATTGGGCCCAAGAGTTTGTTAGCAGTAGTCAGCTGCTGCTGCACGTGTGTCTCTGGTGTTTATGCTGTGGTGGGAATTGCTGAATGTATTTGAAGGATTCAATTGTCAGCCACCCCTGAGCAATTTCTGCCACTGGCTGTGTTGATCTTGCTATGTATTCCTGGGCTACTGCTTGTTCATGTCAAATGGTATAACTAAAGCCTTGCAGTGTTTTGTTTGTAAGTTTTGGATAAACTGTCCTCCAACTGCTGTTTCTGGCCTTTCAAGGTGCTGGCTTTCTTAAAACCAGTAACGCACATAAAATGTTTCATAAACAAAGAAGTATGTGTTGTACAGAAGCAGCTCTTTCTGAATGCTGCCATGTCATAATGGTACTCTGCCAGGCATTAGCAGTTAGTTGTAAGTGGACACTTTTGGAAGGTTCTGCTGGACCTATTTAAGACACAATAGGCCGCATGTTGTGAAATGGGTTTTCAGAAAGGGTTTATTTTAGGTGTGTTTTTCACAGGTCTCCTCTTTCTTTTTAAATGACTGTTAAGTGGAATATACATGTACTTGCTCAAGGGCATACTGCTTACGCCCTTACTTGGGGAGAACAGACAACAACATTATGATGTCACTAAAAACCTTCTGTATAGTGGTTCTGTACTGCCATACCATATGCTAGGATGTATACTAAATTTACGTTAACGGCTTAGCAGGCACCCCCCCCCATCATCATCTCTTAAACCAAACAAAGCCCCCTACCCCACACACACACACACCCTCTCAGGAGTGACGGGACATTTCTGAAATAGTTTCTCCCTCCTCCCCTCTGGCTGTAACACTGGGGCCCAGGCTAAGGAGAGGGAGAGAAGCTGGGAGGAGGAGGAGGGAGAGCGCGCCAAGCGGCACACTGCCTCTGTAGCTCCTTACGAACACTGCGCAAGGGTGTGGCTCATTCGCCCTTCTCTTTATCCATCCGTTTCCCTCTGTTTCACTGAGGGAGACGGTTTTCTTCCTCCCTTTCCCCATGTACCCTTTTTATACTAGCAGCAGTTCCCTGCTAGCCGCTGTCTCTGGGCAGAAGGCTGCAGCGTGTTTAGCCGAGGGTGCTCTGCTCTGCTGCACACTCCACTGGAGCGCTAGCACGGCTGGGGAGACACAGCAGGGGGAGGGGTTGCAGGTGAAGGAAGGAATGTCTCCTCCAGCTGTTATTTCTGACCACTCGAGCCTTAGACGTTCAGGGAGGTTATTTTAGTTATTAAGTTGCACACGTAAAAATCTGAAATCCTTTTTGGTTTTGTGTGCCTTTCTCGCCCCACAACATGATTCCTCGTCAGACGATCACCTGTGAATTAGTAATCCCATTCAGTGTGTGTGTGTGCTTGTATGCGGCTGGCTATTGTCATAGCAACCGCCGCCGCACTGCATCACCGCCTTCCTTGATCCTCACCGTAAGAGGAAACGTGGAGTAGCTCGTTGATGTCCTTTTCTTGTTTTTCTTTTTTCTTTCTCCTCTGGACATCAGGCTAGACCTGTTTATGTCCAACGACGCAAAGATTTCACAAACAGACCTCTTAAGGTGACAAAGGGTGAATCATCTAAAAAGGAGAAATTTAATCCCCATAACAAGGGCGGTGATCTGTTCTTTTCAGATTTAGTCTTCGGAGAAAGGGGAAGAAAACCGGCACAGTGAAATGGGGAGCCAGCGGGCAGATGAAATGTAGTCGTCCCACTGGGCGTCCCACAGTGGACAACAGCAGCTAGCCTGTCCACGCCAGCAGGGCGCTGCTGTCGCAATGGAACACTTTAAAACAATGTCCTCCATTGAAGACCTTTTTTTTATAGTGCTTGTGACTCCGATGGCTGACGAAGCATGTTCTCGTAAGAAGAAGCTAAGCTTTGTCAAGGCATTCATTTGTGCATTCCTTTTGGATAACAATTGTTTTAGCGATGCAGTACCTATAGGAATGTCTTGCGTATCACCTCTACAGTGGCACAGAGGAGAAAGCTACAGTAAAAGGAGAAAATATTCAGCCTTTTCACAGGGGCATTGCTAAAGTAATCAAATAAAGTAATACACTATTTTCCCTTTCCCTAATACCTGAATGACCGACTTGTCTTTGAGGCAAGATGTATTCCAGGAATGCTTTTGTTGTGCCGTCCTGGTGACGTACCTCCATGGTTTTGCTATGTGACTGGCTACCTCACTAGCTCTAACTGTATCAAACACATGCTGTCAAATGCAAGTGGTTGTATTTTGAGAGGTGCCACGTTAAGAGTCACTAAACTGGAATGTGTTTTTGGTTTTAGCTCCAGTATTGACCTGGAGCATGACTTGGCCTGGATACCGATGAATCAAAGCAATATTAGCTTTTCAATACTATATACCGGTCAAGCTGGGCTGTAATCCAATCACGGTTGAGGATTTCAGTATGAATCTGCTCCTTATTTATTCTCAGTTATTCTGTCTTCTTTCATACAATCAAATCCATATTTCTGCTTTTCCCTCCCAACCCTCAAGCCCACTCGGACATACACTGGGCGGTGTGGATCGACGATGGTTCAGATAGTGTGCTCTGTGAAGTCCACATCCTCCCTTCTTACTGGCCAGAGTCAAGAGATAGACTCTCTAAATATGGAAGGGAGAGAAGTGAGAGGTATATTAAACCAGAAAGATTCCTCTTCAAACCTTCTTATTGTTGCTTAATTCCTCTTTCGAATTGACGAGTGCTGCTTTCCCTCCCAATTTCCCCTTCCCAGTCTTGTGTCAAGTTTGTGCAACATAATAATGGGGAAGCAAGAAGCCTCCCCCTTAATCACTTCAAAAGGTTCCTCTTACATTTGAGCAATGTGCTGGTGGTTAATGCCGAGGAAGTGGACTAAACCATTTGAGACAAGGCAGGCAGCTCTCTCTTCCCCCCCCCCCTCCCCAGCCTCTGTCTCTGTGTGTTTATGTCTATGAAAGAGTCTCTATGTGAAATGGGTCCTCTCTCCTGATGAGAGCGCCTCCTCAGGCTTTAAAGGTTTTGCTACAAAGATTATATCTTTATCGCGATATCAGAATCTTATCCATTTGAGGCCAAACCATGACCCGATTGGGATCTGGCCTCAAGGCCCACTCCAGAAGGATTTAGATGCAACTCTTGTTGAGTTTTCTTCCTGCTTATCCCCTAATCAGTTTGAAGTTTTCCAAAAAGAGATGCCTTCATCTTGTGTATATTGAGTCAGTAGTATAAGGCGTGGGAGCTGTGTAGCATCAGGTATTTAATCTAATATCTCTCTCTCTGTCCTTAGGCGGGGAGCGATGGGGAAAGCATCGGGAACTGCCCGTTCTCCCAGAGGCTCTTCATGATCCTGTGGCTGAAGGGAGTGGTCTTCAACGTCACCACCGTCGACCTCAAGAGGTAAACCAGTGACGAGCCACGCCCACCTTCCCTTCTCCTCCCGTTAAACCTCTCCTGCTAATGTGCATCCTGGGCCTCCTCTAGGGATGGGCGATGTGACCAAAATAGGAACGAACCCTGTGTTTTTCTGTCATTTTCGTTTGCAAGCTAGCACACCTTGATGTTGTTGGTCTTTCTTATCCTTTGCACCTCAACTACTTCCACATACAGTTCTTCAACTTTAAAATATTCAACTACTTGCACGTTAGATCGCACGTATTCAACTTTTTGAAAGTATTTGTACTTTTCCCATAGGTATGAATGGAGAATGTTCAGAACTTATACGTCTTAGAATGTTTTTCAACTTCTTATACACGTTTAGAATTCAGGTACTTCATATTACTTTATATTACTTTGTAGTACTTCATGCTTTCTAGCTCCACATATGACACGCTAGTTTCATTTGAGTACATCTACGCACTTTATAGTACTTGGCAGTACTTCTTAACACTTCATAGTACTTCAAAGTAGTACTTTATTACTTAATTCAACTTAATGGCACATTGAAATGCTTGGAAGTCCTGAAAAGTAGTACATAGTACTTTGTAGTACTTCATGCCACCTAAGACTTTTTAGTACTTCCATAGCACTACAATATAGTAGTACAATGCTGATAACTCACAAACCATTGTCATAGTTATTTTATTTTTACTTTCAACATTTAAAGAAAACTTTTTAAGGATAAGCTAGCCCACGCAGTTTATTCAGGAACTGCACACTGTAGTTATTGAAAATGCATGAAAGTCAAACATAGCAACCTTGTGTTTACATAACACACATCACAGGAGCGCCAGACGTCATTAGGACTGGTTAGTGGGCTTATCCCGTGTCTTCACGTGCATTTGTAAAGCTAGTAAAGTTAAGACAAGCTATGAGCAAGAGCTTTTATTTAATGACCATCAAACTATACCATACTAATTCATTTACTTTGTTGTTAAATGTCGGTCATAATTGATAAAAGAAAATGGTGATATTGCGGTCGATAAATATTGTTCACCCCTAGCCTCTGCCTTTTTTATCTCCTCATTTCCCTTATGCTCCTCGCCCTGCTACCCTGCTCTCTGCTTCTAGCAGTGCCAGGAAAAACTGTCTACACTCTGCCATTCTCTGTCTTGTTGCTTCTTTCTCCATTTCCGCAAAGACCATAGCGGCTCCGCTAAACGCTTTGATCCAGCCCCACCTCTAGCAATACGCACCGCTGCCTCACAGCTTATTTGGTTTCCCATGACCCTTTCCCAAGCCCGAGAACAAAATAAACCCAGCCGCCATAGAGGGGCTATTTTATGTCTTCCTGCTCTTCCTGCCTAGATGTTTGTGGCTATAACGTGTTTTTAATAAATTTTTTGTACCCCAATATTTTAAACGCAAAACTAATCTGCAATTCTCATTTCATATGCTGATTCTCCGCCTATCTGTGAAGAACGTTCTTACTCGGCATGTTTCCCAACAGCCCCCAGCTCCTCACCAGCCTTTTGGGGAGCAGTTGGATGACTCACACAAGTAGGAAGCTGATTGTTTTTCCACGTCCTAGGCCAGGGCCAGCCAGTGACTGATTATTTTCAGACATGGTCAGGAAGACTGCCGGTTACCACGGGCCTTTTTCACCATGTGTGTCTGACTCAGAGCCCGCTGCTGGGCATCTTGTCCATATGGAGACTTGGCATCTTTTCCCCGTCAGTAATAGATGCCGGGTTTAACGGTTAAAAAAAAATAACAAGGTGTGTCTCTGATGTGTTTGTCCATTAGGAACTTGTACACACACACAGAGTAGTTTGAATGTAGCTTGCAGTGTCTATATATTTGACTTAATGCTCCAGCTCTGGCAGAGGGTGTGTGCAACACAAAATGCAGCCTGCTGAGGTCCTGTTAAGGCATTGGAGGATGTCCGCCCACTTAGCAGTCTCTGTTTACCCCGCACTCCTCAAACAAGCCTTTGTTTGTCTGGTGTGAGCGTTTACTGCTCTTTTTTTATCCAAAGGGACTGGTGATATATTTTGATTGTTATGATATGTAGGCTATGCTCTTTTATTGTAGCATGATAATTTACATGGGTAATTAAGATAATTAATAATTACCCTAAAGCGGAATTTAACTTTTGTTAAACCCTCGACTCTGTTCTAGGTAGACTAGTTTCTTTACCTCTATTATGTTCTCACACTGACATTCGGCAAAAGGTTATATGGTTCGCAGATAATAACTGGATCACTCTTTTCATCCACGACTGACTTCAATTGTTTCTCAAAAACAGTGTCTACAAAGCTGTAGTATATATTTACTCCAATAACAAAATCAGAATCAAATCAAATTGCTTAATAATTTAACATATGTTTATATTTTGTACTAACTTGATTTATGCATCTACAACAATCTGGAGTAACTAGAGTTAAATTTCACTGTACTGGCGATGTATCCTAATTACCAATGTAAGCATATATCGCTGCTCTAAAATGCATTTAATAGCATTTGAATCAATTTGCTTTTGGCCCAAGGCTGCCTTGAAGTCTTGCAATGGAATTCTCCTGCCCACCTTCCTGCATCTTACCTACCCACTCCTTAGCGCTGCCGTGGGGCAAGGGTGCCACTTCCTGTTCCCATGCCAAAGAGTTGAAATAATTTCCTGTATAAGTCCCCCTCCCCTCCCCTAGAAAAACGCTTTTAAACAGAGTCTCTGCAGAGATGGATCTGTAACGCTGTTGCTAAAGAGGCTTATCACAGACCACTGGCTTACATCTGTCGGTCTAACATTTGTTAAGCCTGTACACTGTGTTGTTTGGTAAATGAGTAAGGTGTGTGTGTGTGTGTGTGTGTGTGTGTGTGTGTGTGTGTGTGTGTGTGTTTGTGTGTGTGTGTGTGTGTGTGTGTG
>JAOEHI010050928.1:0-19777 GCA_025447815.1 Percopsis transmontana | reverse complement strand
AGAAAGCGAGAGAGAGAAAGAGAGAGCGCTAGTAGCGCAGCCATATGCGTCTCACCGCTGGTGCCCAGCATGGGCCCCTGACACGTTGCTTTGTAGCCCCTCCTTACGACTGGTGCCTATTATACAGTGTCACCCAAACGAAAAAACGTGTTCAAGGTGAGGATATTATAATAGGCATATCCAACAGTAACAATGCATTCGACAAAACAAAGCAGGACAGAAAGTGCCGTTATTGAAAGTAAGAGACAACCCATGTTTGCACGGTTTCTGGTAACGTCTCAGTCTCTTTCACCTCTTCTTTTTTTGATGGATTTGTCACCCAACAGTCCTGAATTCATGTTGGTGCTGTAGGCCTACAAACCAACCACCAAAGGCACTTTAGTGCTCACCTATGGAAGAATTTAGAGATGGGTGTTAACAATTACACAAACATTACGTTATCCGTAGTGTTTTCCCTTGTTTGTTCTCCCACACACATTTACATTCAGCCAAAGAACAACAGATCAATATGGAAATTATCGCACACATTCACTGTGATACCTGCGTCCATGAGAGGCGATAAGCTTAAAACATAAACCCGAACTGCCCCGGGAGTTCAAAGGCATAACCGGGGATTATCCCACATTTGCCCCGGGGTTTGGCTCTCTACTGGTTCTCTACCGGACCCGGCATCTGCACAGCGGACCTGGTAGGAGCGCGTGGGCCCCGGGGCGCTGGATGGCAGAATCCCCGGGGAACCTTTTACGAACTGGGCCCTCGATCTCGACCAGCAGCTATAGAGATTATAGAGTGGCGAGAGGCTGGTATCTCTGCGAACACAAACGCGCGCGCACGGACGCTTTCGAAGTGCCCGTGGCGATGAAATCCGCGTTCATGCAAGCCATTCCCAAAGATTGGTGCGTGTTCCTCACACGGCTATCACACTGGCTGCAGAATCCACACACCCTACCCCGTGAGATGAGCCGATACAAACCAACTTTGTTCAGCTGACAAAGGAGCGATTGTTGGCTGAAAGGTCATCGCCATGGGCTAGATTTCATGTTTTCAACAACTAATCTATAGACGATTAAAACCACCCTGTAGTGGTGCTATCTACGCAACCCCTCCTTGAAATTAGAATGAAGAGGGCAAACGAAATGAAGGTTATTAGATTTGGTTGTTTTAACCGGGCGTTATTATCATCCTTAATGCAGTATTCGCACCAGATGGTGCTACTAATATTATAACATGACTACACAACCTATTGTGGAACAAACGAGAAATAATAGTAACTGTGAGGACGGTTTTAAAAGCAGGACTCATTGAATACACACATATTTCAGATGTAAGATATTTTTTATTCAGTATAATCGATGATAAACATAATTCCACATAGGCATAATTTCAAGGTATACATTTCTTAATCATCCATTCCCATGTCTTCCAATTTGCTTTTAGAAGCTATGTTCTAATCACAGCAGAGACAAACATGAACAGTATATAGACATTTGTAGATATAAATAATCAATAATAATATTACACTCTTAATAAACTCTTTATTTCTAAATATGAATCATAATACATCTTATGTTACATTTTTCAGTATAGTGTGGATACTTGTAGGTGAAGATGACTTGATTACATTTGAATAAGCATTGGATTATACAGAGAAACTTACAACTGAACTAAATAAAAAAATGACCATCAGTATAACCAATGTGAATTTGCAAGCTCAGAGAGAAAGCTTGAAGATAGAGTAAAGATTTATGAAATACAAGCAAGCACAGAGTGATAACCATTTGCCCTGAAATGCCTTCACCACCACTTTGAAGCCATGTTTACATATTTTTTTTATTGAACAAGTGCAACTGTAAAAAAAAGGATTTGCTGTTTCAACGTAGACTACCTTGTTTCCTATAGTTGGTAATTGTGATATTGGCCACAACGGTCCATATAAACATACACTAATGGAATTTTGCGCATGTACTTTGTTCATTCATGTTCCTGGGATTTGCATATTATCATATGCAACTTTTTTGCAAGTGTGCAACTTTGGCCTATATTAGTTTCTCTGAACAGAGTGATTTCATGGTAATTGGAGGCAAATCCTTCTGCTCAGGTATATAATTGTTTACACTACTGCATTACTCTGCCCAAATGTTGTTTTTAAAATATCTGTGAAATTGCACAATGATACTAGTTATTAAAAACTATCTCTTTAACTGTAATATTCAGCCAAAATAAAATGTCATACTTATTCAACGTATACAGTTATGTGTAAAATTAGTTGGAGCTGAATAAATAATGATAGTAATAATGATAATAATAATAATAATAATAATGACATTTCATTTCAGCTTAACTTTAGAGTTAGGGCAACAAGGCAAGTTAACTTTAATGTATCTTTTTTGACAGTGCTGTTTCAATAATGCGCTTCTCTCTACGACTGGCCGACAGCAGCGGTGGGCGTGACGGCAGCGATGGTTGCTGCGGTGCCCATGCGCAGCAGTTCCTTCCTGTGCATGAGGATGACGTCAAAGCTGGACTGCAGGCGGTTCTGCTGCTCCTGGACTCGGCCCTGCAGGGTCCGCACCCAGCGGATCAGCGCCAGGCGTCGGTACATGGTGAGCTGCACCTGGTGTTTCTCCATCTCCTGGGCTTTGAACCGCTCCCGGTCACGCAGTGTCCAAACGGCGTCCATCAGTTCCGGGAGCTCCCCTTCAGAGTCGGACGATTGGTCCTCGTTGCTCCGTCCTGGATTCTCTTCCTCCAGGAGGCTGTTCTCGCTCAGGGCTTTGCGTCCGATGCTCCTCCGCCTTGCTGTCGGGTCCCTGTTGAGGTTTGCCTGCTTCCCTGTGGCACCGGGGGCGGTTTCCGGCATCCTGGCGTTGTCAACAGTCTTTCCGGTGCCGCCCTGGTGGTCGTGGTTGGATCTCGGCTCCCCGACCCCGACGCGGTCCCAGCCCCCCATAAGCACCCCCTCCCCCCCGCTCTCCATGTTGAGTGAGGACAGGCTGCCCCCGGAGCGGTAGCTGAATTCAAAGTCCGAGTCGCTGTCCCCCCACTCGTCTCCGTCCTCCAAGCCCCCTTCCCCCTCCTCCTCCTCCTCCTCGTCTTCCTCCCTGCCTCGGTACTCCACCCCGCTCCTTCTCCCGGGCAGCTCACCATGTCTCCTCCCCCTCCCCTTCTCCTCGTTGCTGTTCATCAGCATACTCCCCCTTGACTCCTCTTCCTCGATCTTGCCCTCCTCCGCGCCATCGGGGGGAACTCGACCGTAGCCGTCGTCCCCACTCTCGATTTCGGGCAGGGGCTCCAGGGGGCTCCAGCAGGGCAGGCGGGAGAGAGGGGACAGAGGCCCCAGGCCATAGTTCAACCCGGGTGAGGATGACGAGGGCGGTGGGTCGCGGCCCAATGGGCTAAGGTTGCGGGGGCGCACCTGGTTTCGGTTCTCGTCTCCTCTAATGGTGTTCATTGTGACAACTCCCTCGTCGTCCTTGTCTGGTAGGAAGTTGAAGTTACTGTCCTTGTCGCACTTCCTGTTGCGCAGCGAGGAGGACATACTCCCTTGTCCACTGTAGGCCGAGTTCTGGGCTCGGTCCTGTTGGTGAAGCATCACGGACCTGGACTGAGTCTCACTGAAATGATAGTGACAGATATACAAATTAAGTTGAATTTAGGTTCTACTAAAAATAACCTTTTAATTACCCTGCCATAGGCCTATGGTCACATGAAGTAAAATGGCATAGCATAGGCCTATTTGTTCAACTCCATACAACTAATTATAAATAATATAAATAAATAAATGACATTTTATATTAGAACAGAACTTAAAAGGTCTTTCGAATGTTCAATCTACAATGGAAAATGAAAAAATACAATGGACTCCAATTGTGCATTCTTAGCTACTTTCAATAACATAGCCTATAAACATGTTTGATAACCCAAGTGCAATTTCATTCTATTTGTTTATAATGTCTATTACTATGGGCTGGTCTCCCGACTCTGCTTCTATTAACATCAAATATGTGCATGTCTCTTTAGAATGGAAATTTATTTAATCCTGACTTCGGGGTACTGTCCATCAAACCTTCCCTCCTCGCGCGATGCTAGCCTATAGCTTATACGTTATGCACGCGCGTTCACGTGGTCCTGAAGGACAGCGACCGAAGCACCCCTGACGCGCGCATCAGCAGTCAGCTCACTCACTCACTTGATAATCACGATGAGTGAAACCTGAAACCATTAGGCCTACACGACACAAAATACATAAATTCAAATTAGAAGAGGTGTCTAATTAAAAAAATGTATATCCGTATATTATTTGAAAAACACGATCGAGAAAAGGCTCCATATCCGATGCCTGTGCCAAAAATAGACTTAGCCGCACTGTCGCAGAAGGCAAAATAGTCCCATCCGTGGGCGGTTGGTTTTGATATTAATGAACCAATGTGGGTTGTAGCACGGACGGCGAAAGAAAAGGCGGGCAATGGCGTTCGGTGGTTGCATATCTCCACTTAACCTTAGCCGCCTAAAACCACTGAAATAATATAAAGTAAAATAAAAAACCACAAGGAACAAAAATAACGCGTTGATATATTTTATAGAAATACAAATGCCACTCGAAGACGTGGAGCTTGTGGGGAAAAACTCAATTTAATCTCCGTTGCGTGTTACGTAATAACATCGTCCATGCAGCGGCGCTCACCCCATAATAATCTGCTCTCTCTTCTCCAATGACAGGCAACCCTTTCTTCATCAACACCACCTTAGCGGTTCCTTTATCCCCATCTACCGTTACATAAATTTAATGATTGATAAAGGCACTTGTGAATCCCCGTTCTTGAACGGAACCTTGTGTCTTACCGTTGCGAGTCCACCTTCCCCGTCCGAGAAGCTGGATTTCCCCCTCCTCCTTCGTACGACACTCTGATGTTTATCTTTCGCTCTACACCCCCCCCCCCACCCATCCGCTATGGCTGTAGCCTGCATGGGAGAATGTAGCCTACTGCCAGACCAGCCAATGTGACACACACACACACTTCCGAAACTGGGTCGGGATGGAAAACAAAAGGAAAGAGGCGGACCGGACATTGTTTGGTAGGTCTGCAGACCTAAACCACAATACAATCATAACCATAGTAGTACTCTGCATTCACTGTTTCAAATAATTTGGCTGGGTTGTTACCTTGTTGCCTATGTTAACCTTAAATAACCTTAAATAACTTAACAATGTTCATGTAGTAATATAATTTCGTTTTTGAAAATATATTGTAGGTCTACATTTTGTGGATGGACAAGTTTCAAAGTATGGAGGTAGGTGGAGAGTGGGTGTCAATGAGTTTAGTTGTGCACTCAGCAACAGTCAGTAGAACTGTAGGCCTTAGTAACGGGTTACTGTACCCTGGCAACCCCATAGTACTCCTTAGCAACAACCTAGCAATACCCTAGAGACTATCCAAGGCATCCTGGCCAATACCTAACAATGCCCTAGCAACCACCCATGTCACCCTAGCAACCACCTAGAAAAATGCTACCAAACACCCAGGACACACTAGAAATCACCTAGTACACCCAAACTATAGCAACACCCTAACAATCGACTTTTCAATAGTGGTAGGACTACTAAATAGCAACAATAATAGTAACAGTGAAAAAAATAGTTTCACTAAGAGATAGTCTAATCTTGCAATGTAGGCTATTTTCCTGTAAAACCTCACATTGTGGGTATTTGGGTAAAATGAATGGACAAAGCACATGTGCAACACTCATGCACACACTTGTGCATGTGCATCACACCAGTGTTGTGTGATTGCTTTTGGGGACCATCTAAATTCTGCCATTCTGCCCTTCTGGCCAATTAAAGGCAACAAGGTTATAACAGAGGCATAATATTCACATACAGGGGCAGTGTCTGCGATATACAGTACAGCAGTATATTAGACAACACTATTGCATAATACAGCTATAGCCTTTGCCGTTCCCTTTACTGCCTTGTAGGCTAACACCAGTGTCATGTATCTAATGTGTGCCATGATGGGGAGCCAGTGAAGGTTTCAGAAGAGGGGGGTTACTTGGGAGAACTTGGGTTGGTAAAATACCAGACGTGCTATAGCATTTTGGTAGCAGAGGCCGGTAGCCCAGCTAGAAGAGAGTTGCAGTAGTTTAGATGGGAGATATACAGTATTGGACCAGGAGCTGAAGGTGAGGAACGGCTGTATCCTTCTGATGTTGTAGTGGGAGAATCTTCAGTTACGTGCCGTTGCAGCAATTTTGGCTGTGCCGGACAGTTGGGTGTCCATCACTCCAAGATTATTCACAGTTGGAGAAAAGGACACAGCTGTGTTCTCCATGGTGATGGATAGGTCCACGTGAGGACAGTCTTTCCCGGTTTTCCAGAGTCATAGATCCGAGTTGTCAGATGGACAGAAGGTAGAGTTGGGTCATTGGGATAGCAGTGATACGAGAACCCGTGTGATGAGATTACAGAATTTAGAGATCTGGTGTACAAAGAGAAGTCTAAGGGTCCCAACACAGATCCTTGAGGGACACCAGTGTTGAGTGAGCAGGGTTTGGACAGGTGTCCATTCTAAATGACGTGATAAGAGCAGTCTTATAAGGTTATAAGGTAGGTTAACCAACAAGTCTGTTACAACGGTAAGACAACAATTTTAACAGAAGCCTGTATGATTTTTAATCAGTGAAAGAGTGATTTAAAGACTGATTTGCTCCAAACTATTGACTCTCATATCTGAAAGACATGCTTGCTGTTTGACCAAAAGACACAGAGAAAAAAAATACAATGACTGGGAGACAAAGAGAACAGACATCGTACTCTCCCTGTATCTCATGTATTTGTGTGTGTGTTTCACAAAGACTTTACAAGTGTTCTCTCTCTCTCTCTCTCTCTCTCTCTCTCTTTCTCTCATTCCCCTGACATGTTGTTGCTGGCGGCAGGAAAGCCTCCCCCTTCTCCTCCAACAACATTCCCCATTCTAATGCCGCAGCTCCGGGCTGTCACCCCCCTTCCCCCCCACACACCAAAACCCTCCACCCTTTCCCGTCGTTCAATAGTAGCCCGAGCACATAAAAAATACATCAAACAGAGAAGGCCGCCCAAGGCCTTGTCACATGCAAAATATCTCTTTCTTTCTCTGTCTCTCCTAGAAAAAACTAACCCCCAAACAAAGTTGACTATTGGACACTGATTAGATAGATATATAGATAGAAAATCTGAGATTGAGCTAGATATAATGTTCAGAGCATAAAGGTACAGTCCTCTGTTTGTGTCTGCTTGTTGTTTTTGTTTGACACGCCCTTCCCACATGAGTGCTGAGTGGCGGGCACTTCTCTCTACTCCTCCCCCCACAGTATTCTCAGGCCCACACTGTTCCCTTCCTCTTCCCCTATAGCCCATGTTTTTAACATAAACGGTGAGCTGGGGCCAAAAATGTGTGGTTCGGGGGAAAGTGCCCATTATCACAGATGCCTTGTAGGGATCATTATAAGGCAACCTTATATATTACAATTTAAATCTCAACTGTCCTATTGTAGCGTATCCCAGTTAAATATACCCACACATATTTCAAAAGAGCATGACTTACCTAATAATAACGCCTTGTTTGGATTGTACACAGCCTGTGGCGCTATGACCCACTTCACTCAGTTCAGCTCCACATCTGCTCTGACACCAGACTCTACTGTGACAGTGGCTCAAGGCTAGTGATATCCAATGGGTACTACACTGTCAGAGCCCGGTGTCATGTGCTGTAAAGAAAACCCCGCCAGAGCTACAGCGCTGTCACTCTCTAATGCTGTGTCAATTAAACCAAGGCATGCTATATGAAACATTAATCCACTACGGAGCGTTTATGTCACGTTTTGTGCGGACGTTTGTTATCCTCATTTGCTATTGTAGCCTGCTACACACTTTGTGGACATAGATCTAAAACAAACTGTGAATAATGGAAACAAACATGACGGAAGACGCACAACACACACATGCATGCACACAGATATATATGAATACACACACACACATGAACTCTCTCCACTAACATGCACAACAGATAGGCCTACACACATACACACACCCCTGGGTGTAAGATTCATGTTTCTATTGAATTATTCCACCCTGGGTGCTTTGTCTCCTCTAGACATTGAGCAGCCGGGCCCTGGTGTCACAACATGTAACCTTCTGACTGAAGTGTTTAACTTGAAGCCAACGAGGAGTTTAGGGGCATTAGCCTTCCGCTCTAACCTCCTAATTCCGTAGTGGAGTTAAATAAAGTTTGAAATTGAATTTACAGAGGGGTGTGTGGGTGTGAATGTGTATGCATGTGTGATGGTGGAGACGAGCTACAATTAAAAGAAAATAGTGAATAAACCGCAGAAGGATTATTGTGTATTGTTTGGTCACCAGGAGGAAGAGCGATTAAAGTAGTTTCTCAACCCAGAGACTGTCACGATCGGCGTGCACTGGCCCGTGCACGCTCCGTGCCTCCCGTCCTGGCTGCGCACCTGCGAGGGATTAGCCCCACACCTCCTTTGGTTTAATTATGGACTACATTTATGTTTGCTATATTTAAGCATTGTTGTCACGTCATTGTTTTGCTCTTTTGTGCTACGGGGGTTGGAGATTGCGGCGCTACTGTCCGCGCTCCCGACGCCGTCTCCGCACGTCCTTCGCCGGCCAGCCTAGTTGTCTGCATCGCTGGGTAGAGCCAGCTTTGCTTGCCCACGCTACGAGGACCCCTCCGGTAAGCGCGCCCAGCGCATCAACGCTCCGTTCCGAGCTAGCGCTGCTCTCCGTCGCCTCGAGGACGGATGGAGCAGGCGCTCCTCGGCGACCTGCTCTCTCCCGGTCCCACTGCCCCGCACCAAGCTGGCAGGGAGGGGCACCTCGTCTCACCGCGCCAGCCGGAGCAAGGCTGGCCCCAGGCTGGCCCCACGGGACGGCCCCTAGGAAACTCTTCAGCCTCGCACAAGGAAGTGCTCTGTGGTCGAAACCCTGTAGGATGAGCCGCCCAGTGCCCCCCTGGTTCCTACCGCAGACGCCACAGCCAACTTCCCGATGGTATCCCGGCCGGTCCCGCTACTCGGTGCCAGGAAGGCGCCGCTGGTCAGCCCCGGCTCCGCCGGACATGGCTCTGGTGTCGCCACGGGCCCATACTCCACCAGTTTCGCCAGCCTGAACCAGGAAAGAGTCGCTGGACAGGACCCAGACGGTTTCGCAACACCGCGCTAGGATGGAGGCGCCGGTCTGCTCCCTGGGCCTTTTGCTATCCAGCGCCATCCTGGCCCCTCCGGTTAGCGCCCCTGTTGTATCGCCGCCCAGCGTCCAGACAGCTCCGCTGGCCCGCGCACAGGAGGCGCTGCCGGTCAGCCTTTGATGGACGCCGCTGTCCAGCGACGCTCACCGCCCACCGGTCCTGGGGGGTCCACAGTCCCTCACCTTGCCTGCCCACCAGGACGGAGCTACGGGGTCCTGCCAGCCACGTAGGGCGCCTGGAGGCTTCCACCACTTACGCCTCACCCTGGTCAGGGCGCGCGGGGGGGCTCCTCGCCTACGCCGGGGCCTGGTCTGGATACCAGCAGGTTGCCACCAGCCTCCTGAGACGTCAGGTCTGCGTCGCCGGTTGCCTGGGAGCCCTAAATGCCAGGATAGTCTAGTGGTCTGGGTGTTGGACTGCCAGCCGGAAGGTCGTGGGTTCGAGACCCAGAGTTGGCCTGCCTGTAAGCATCCTTGAGCAAGATGCCTAATTCCTATCAGTTCCATGTAATAGCACCATGTAATTGTAAGTCTGCTAAATGACCTAATTGTAATTGGAAATGCCAAAGCCAGTCGATGGTTCAGCCACTGAAGGGTCCACGCCGCCGCCGCTGCCCACCGGAGGAGGCTATCCCGCCTCGCCGGCCGCCGGAGCCTGCTCATGGTCCGGTCACCGGAGGGCCCACGCTTCGCTGGAGCCCTCAGCTGTGAAGCCCGTCCTCGGTTCGGCCGCTGCCGCTCACCGGAGGAGGCTAGCCCGCCTCGCCGCTCGGCGGAGGTTCTTCGCTGCCGGAGCCTGCTCACAGTCCAGTCACCGGAGGGCCGTCGCAGCCTGTCTTCAGCCCAGTCACCTGCGTGTTCACGCCGCCAAAGCCCGTTCCGGGCCCAGACCTCTGAGGTGTCAGGCCTGGGTCGCCTCGTCCTCGAACCGGCCACCAGAGGGTCCCAGCCGCAGCCATCCCTGCCGCTCGTCCCTGGGTCGGCTGCCAGCGGGCCCCAGCTGCCACTGCTGCCCATCCCTGGCCCCTGAAGATGCCAGCCATCGAGGTTGCCCGTCCCTGGTCAGAGCTCCTGAGGGTCCCTCCAACACTAAAGGCGGCACCAGGAGGCACTTTCACAATCGGCGTGCACTGCCCCGTACACGCTCTATGCCTCCCGTCCTGGCTGCACACCTGCAGGGGATTAGCCCCACACAGGTGCGCCTCCTTTTGGTTTAATTAGGACTATTAAGTTTGCCAACAGCAGGTGGTCATTGTTGTTTGGCTCTTTTGTGCATACCTGTACTTTGTTTTGGACAATTAGAAGTCGCTTTATGCATCCACATCTGCCTGCATTTTTACTCTGGCTCACACTTACTCTCACCACTCCAAAAACACATCGTTACAGAGAAAAAGCAATAATTCTGCTCAGGTACTATGCAGGGGGAAACTCCACAATTTGTGTTTGAAAATGCCCTTGTGGTTGAAACAGGCATTACAGAAACATTGCTTCAGTTTGAAACTGAGAGTGCATGGCCCTCCTCCACTTGAGTGCTGGAGGCTTGTGTTCCTCTCTAATCCTCCCTTTCTTTTATGCCCACGGTTACATCCTAAGCTCTAGGGGTAACCTGGACACAACATAACATGTGGCTCCCCACTCTTCCCACTCCTAAGCAAGGCCAGAACAAAGAATTACAAAGTAGCAGTTTTTATTTTGAGATGATCCGTGCCCCCAACACAACAAACAAAACAACTCTAGACCTAAAAACTTTCCTAAACCAAAACCAAATGTAAAGAAAAGACAAAGCTCTAACGTAGGCTTCTGATATCAAAAACAGGAGAAAAAGGGAACAAACAAAAAAGGGCTTCTCACTCCTACCAAATGTATTTACAGCAGAAACAAATGGCTGAAGGTCAACAAATCAAAGAGGTCAAAAACCATCCTTTTCACTAAATTCTGTTTACACTACTCACAACTTGAATCACGAGACACAGATTCACACAGGCACATGTTGGGAATGGCAGAGTGAAGAGAGTCTGAGTTTCTGTCCGATGGGGCTTAAAATGGCTGCTGTCCTCCAGGTGACCAATCAGGAGGCAGCAATCAGCTCTGCTGGACCAATCCGGTGTGCCCACCTGTTCTCCATTACCTGTGCACACTATGAGATCAGCTGATAGTGCAGGGTGAGAGACAAATTACAAAATATGACCCCAGGGTCATAACACCACACCGTTCACTCCCCCTCCCCCCACAGACAGTAATCAGACATTTGGGGTTTTAGGAAACCAGGAGTGTACATTTATTCCGCTACATATAGAAATACCCTGCCCAAAACTGTAGGTAATATAATACTATAATACTATAATAATGATACACACTACCCCTTTAAATCAATCAGCCTGTGCCTGCGAGCTAATGGACTTCAGCCTTCTCTCACCATGAGGTTCATTCCAGACCCCATTGGCCCCAGCTCCTAATGATGTGTAATGGGGCCTCCTACGTCCCCCTGCTAACCCCAGGACCCTCCTAATCACCGTGGCTACTAATGAGATGGAGAGGGGGCTCATTAGAAGACTTTTCCTTAATGAAGACCTATTATTAGCCACTTATTAATTCATTAGTCCCTAAACTGCGA
This sequence comes from Percopsis transmontana, assembly GCA_025447815.1. Classification (NCBI taxonomy): domain Eukaryota; kingdom Metazoa; phylum Chordata; class Actinopteri; order Percopsiformes; family Percopsidae; genus Percopsis; species Percopsis transmontana. The sequence goes on along the minus strand of JAOEHI010050928.1, from coordinate 7,916 downwards.
TTATGTTTAACCCAGCAAATGAAACTGAAATATGGAAGGGTCGATGCAGTGGCTAAATGTTACTATTGTTGGTTGGATTTGTACTTTTGACTGCATTGTATATTTGGAGATAAAAATTGCACAAGGAAACACAATTATTGAAGTATTTATTCTAATGCAAACTCCTGTTAATATTGTTTAAAGATTGTACAAAGATATGTATAATACATTTTAAACAACTTATTATTTTTCCTATCATTCCGAATACTTCTTTGAGAATGTACAATATTATTATATTGATGGCTGGTTGGTACAAATTGGTTAAAATAAAATTGACTGCATATTAATGTATCATGTAAGGTAGCTGTGTACAGTATTTCTTGTGCTTGAGGCTGCTGTATAGATTCCAGTGACCTTTTGTGTGTGTGCTACTTTATGTTTGTGCATGTTAACAACACTTGGTGAAATCTTCAATCTTGCATCTACACCCATTCAATGTAGAGAGGGCTAGCAAAAATAATCAAGGTGCTTAATCAAGATGCTAGGTTAATAATCAAGATGCTTTAACAATGTTCTTGTAGAGGAGAGTCAGAGACATAAGAGACATTGTCTTATAAAAGTTATTGAAAAGCTTAGATTCTATTGAGGGTAATTGTTTACAAGTGGTCAGCCAGGTGTATGAATTTTAGGGATGAGAGGTACTGTTGGCTTTAAGCTAACATTCATGCAAAGCATCCAAACTCAGATTTTTTGATTAAAGAAAGGGAACTTTATCAGATGTGGCACTGGCCCGAGCATGGTTGGTTCTCCTTGATTGCAGTATTTTGTCCCAGAACCCCAAATTTCTGCCCATGCTCACTATATATATTATGATATGCCACTGTCCACAAAAGTGTGGGTTGTTGGGCAGGTTAGTCTAGTGGTCTAGGTGGACTCCCAGCCGGAAGGTTGTGGGTTCGAGCCCCGAGTTGGCCTGCCTGTAAGCATCTTTGAGCAAGATGCCTAACCCCTGTCTGCTCCATGTAATTATAAGTCGCATTGGATAAAAGCGTCTGCTAATTGTAATTGTTTGTAGAATGGTGTCAATCAATCAATAGTGTTGTAAGAGAAGGAGTAGAATGCAGTGTGCGCCAATCAGAACTCATAGACGGGAGGAGCATCTACTGTCCAACCAAAATTTTGGTTTCAAACAAGTACAATTCAAGACACAAGTAAGGTGTGTACCTTTAACTGAATTTGATGAAGGACAACATCTAAGTCTACAAATACTAAAAGAAATAGATTGGTAAAAAAAGTCCCTACCACGTCTGTACTTTATGTACTTAATTTCCTTAATAAAAGCCAACCTGTTTACATGGTTGAAAACAGATCATTTAAGTTGAACCCATTTTAAGATTTTATGGTGTTCGACAAATTTCTTCAAAGTTCAAGTTAGCCTAGAGGTAAGGATATTACAAAAAAAAGAAAGAAAAATAAGTACAATCACTATGTATTAACTAAACAACCCATATTTATTTGCTTTCAAGGTTAGGGTATATGGAAATATTGCACTCTTGCCAAAAGCATTCATAATGTTAAAAAAAAATATCCCCCCAAAAAATCAATTGCCCTCATCATGCATATAAGGTGTGTTCAACCTTGTGTAGACAGACACCTGATCTAAAAAGCTGTGGGCAACCTGATGTGGTACCGTGGTACTTAACTACATTGATTTTAGATGAGGAAATACAAGCATGCGCTATGCAACACAAACTCGAGCAACTTAAATGTATGTTATGGTCAAGAAGAAGTTTTAGCAAGATTATTATAAAATACACTTTTATTTACAAGGTACAAGTACATTTAAAATACAAAACCCCACATCATTAGAAACACATTCCAAATCAGCCAATTTACACAAAACACTTAAAAGCACACATGTTGAGCATATCAAGTACAATAAAATGTAAGGACTAGAAGATTTAAACATTACATTAAACACTGGAATACTGAAAGTACACTTGTATTGAAGACAAGTATACTTTGTGTTATATCATGCCATTGAACAAACACATGCTCGCACATACGGAGTCATGTCTTGGGAAAAACACCTCTTGTGTTTCTGGTCCAATAACTATACTGTAAGACCTGTTGATATTGTGGACTTCATAAGTAAGGACATCTTATTAAACTAGTGGTAAAGCTCCATGGTGACACTGAAGTTAGTTAAGTATAATGTATTGAAAGATATGTGTGTTACATTACATTGGTAGGTTCATCCATTTATTTCCCTTCAGTAGGTAACCAGCCACCAATCGGAGGCTCCTTTCTCTTTTCAAAGAGGGACCCCCTGAGAAACTGCATTATATATATAGAGATAAGACATATTTTTTAATTGAATAAAATGTGCTGTAATTGGGTAAGTTTGTCATAATGTTTTTGGGTGTCTTGGGCCAAAACGTTTGAGAACCACTGCTACAACAGTCCAGCTAGCAGTCAGGCGACGAGAGTTTGGCCTCAGCGCTCCAGGAAGCTGAAGATGCTTCTCTGAGGGCCTTTAGTAGTCTGTCCGCTCTGGCTGTTCTCTCTACATGCTCGCTTAGCTGCTGGGGTCACAGCCTCAACTGGTCCCCTCTTTTTCACCTGAGGTGCAAAACCCATCGTTACTGTAAAGCCTTGTCACACTCATAAACTTTATTGTAATAAAGTTTATTGTAATAATGGAACAGATGAAATGTTACTTCAATTAATTGTACGCTGCCTATGCAACTTGTGTTGATTGGGAATTAATTTAAAACAGACATTTAAAACCTAATTTTAAGTAGTTGCTTTTGATTAATGACAAGACATGGTATAAGACAAAAGATAAATACAACCTAAAACAAGACAATCAAAATAAACGTAACCTAAAATGGAATTGTCGTTATCACGTAGAAATACACTTTAAATTGGCTCTATTCAAGCACATTAGTACATCACTTTCAACCTATGGAAATATACATTATAGTTTATTTGCAGATTTTAAACATTACACTATAGGTTAATATACAAGTTAAATACAGACAAAAAAAAATATAGACTTATAGATGCTAATAAAGATTAACCCAAGTAGGGGATTCAGCTGAAAGAAGAGTTTTAAGTTTTAAAATTCTGCTTGTGCCTATAAATAGTGTTTACTTAATCATCCATTTAATATTAATAACTCAATGCTAGCATTGAGCCCCCTTTCACATGGGATGTGGGCTATATCCCCCCTCTAGTGTCCAATATTCAGAACTACATTTTACACAAAACTAAAGAGAAATATAAAAAATAAAATGTAATTAAAATAAACATTCTTAACCAGTCAACGCCAATGTTGCCTCCTAATTTCTCCACTGTCCTCTATGCTATGTTAATTTTTAAAAGCATTGCTTCTGTTTTAAACATTTATAGTGACATTATGGATTTGAAATAAATACTGGTCCAAATTTGGGTATTTCAATTAGCAAGACTTCTATACATTTGTATAGCTCTGGAAAAGAAAAACAATTATTGAGCTCCATAACTCACCGTTTTCTTGGGGGCCTCTGAGGTTGAGGTATCTTTCTCAGGTGACAGGGTTTGAAAGAGGAATCCCCGGGAGTTTCTGGGGGCCAGAGGGTTTCCCTCGGAGATTGATGCTAACTTTTGGAGCACTGAGCGAGGCTGACTCAGCAGAGAACCTCTCTTCACCTGAAGGCCAGAAGTTAGACCGAGTTTAATACTCGGCTCACACTAGATGACAAACATCTAAAGTCATTACATTAGACAACATTTAACAGGAAATCAAAATTCATCTGCTCCCCTTTATCTCCGTGAGAGCAGGTGAGGGGAATTGTCAGTTATTGTTTTGCCACACGCAATGCGTGTCTTGTTTTTGCCTATGTGCTTTGTTATACGTAAATTAAACTTTAAGAGCTCCCGCTCTGTTTTTGCCTTGACACCCTGGTCTCCGTGTCTCTCTGCACTTGCACTCCGACCAGCTCCTGCCAACCATTACACCAGTGACTGACCTGTAGCGGTTGTGAAGGTCTCTGGAATGGATTAAGAGCTGATGTTTTCTTCTCGGGCTGGGGAACCATAGGAAGCTCTGGAGGGAGATAGTTTCAATAAGATAGTAGTTTGATAGATATTTTGCAAATAGAGTAAAAAAAGGAAAGGAAAAAGGGAAAACTAGATGCATAGGGGGGTGTTCGAATCCCAATTGGAAGGTCATGAATTTGAGCCCTAAAGTTGGCCTACCTGTAAGCATTTGTGAACAAGATGTCTAACCCCTACCACTCCTTAATACTTGTAACTGCACTCATTGTAAGTTACTTTGGATAAAGCATCAGCTAAAAAAAAAATCTAATTGCATACATTTCTGATCTTAATTTCTAGTTACATCTATGCATTTATTTTATATTTATACATCAAGCTTTTGCTTACTTAATTAAAGAGGGAAAAAAACAACCAAATCCAACATTTGTTTGCAGTTATTTTATTATTACAAGATGCCTTTAGGTATTTTAATTTATTATAATATACTACTGTGTAATTAACTACCGGGGCATCAAGGAATGCATTTACTTTTAACAAATAAATGCCGATTATCTCACCACTGGTCAACTGTGAGTACATTATAGTTGCTACTGTATTTCAGTCTTGTGAGACCATCTGGTTTTATGATATCCACATTCAGTTTGCTAGTCAGCTCTGCTAGTCAGTCTGCATATGCCCAGAAGAAAGAAAATAACCGGGCCAATCAGTATTCGGGTGAGTAGATTACTTTGCATAATCTAGTTCTACCTCAGCTGCATAGCAGAGTAGTGCTAGCCCACTCCTCTTAGCTCTAGCTGTGTTGAGACTTGCTTCAAACCAACCTTTCCTCTGCAGAGTCCTGGCTGTGAGCTTCTTAGCCAGCTTCATAAACTGACTGTCGTCCTCTCCTATCTTCTCATCCTCATCCAGCTCCTTCTCTCCTTTCTGTTCCGACTGGGAGAAAATTTACAAATAAAGGCAACGCTTGATGACACCAGGGTCAGCAGTGCCGTCCCTTTCAAATCACTTCGTGTTGTAGCGCTCCCTGAACCTCAAACTTCCTCTCAGCTCACTGTTTGATTTATAGCCACATGCATAACCATACATGGCTATAAAGGGAGGTTTGGGAGGATGTGAGCCTATGAGGAGTAGAAGAACGCATCAAAAAAATTCTTAAGTGGTTCATTGCTTGTGGCTCAAGCTACCAAGGCACTTCTTCTGCGGAATCAAAAATTAAAATATTTGAGAGCTACTGTTGCTGCTATGTAGTACATAGCAGTACTCATTCACACAGACCAGCTCGCCAACCTGATCTCTGAGCCACTGCTCCCTCTCCAGCCTCTCCTTCCTCCTCTGCACTTCTGCTTGGTCCACATCTTCATCCTCTTCCTCGTGCTCTTCGCCACCCTCACCTCCCGTACGGCCCATGTCAAAACCATCATCTGGGGAAGACACATGCCACCTACACTTGAGCCCACATATAGACTTTCAGATACACACATGAAGCAGTGGGTTTGGCCTGTGCTGAGGGGGGTGCGTCCATACCGATGTTCTTCCAGCGGAAGCGGCGGGCGCGGCCGGGACCGTCGGAGTGCAGGTCGCCGTCGGCCAAGTAGCGCTCCTGGTACAGCCTGAGACGCCGCTTGTCATCGTCCAGCACCTGCTTCCTGTAGGAGCCACACTCTAGTTAAATCTAAAATCTTGTTTGTCAGGGAAATTAACAGATGCTTTCCTGCGCTTATAATGGAACCTTTTCACAAAGGTGTCATAGTAGGGTACAACACAGAACCTACAAGTAATGTTATAAGCTACACCGAGCTTATAAAGGTCATTTTAGTGTTCACCGTCATTAACTAGGGACTAACATGTGGATCTTGTTGACTTGGTCCTGCAGCTCCTCATCTGAGGGCAGTTCGTCCAGAGGCTCCTCTTCTTCGTACTCGCTCCCTCCGTCATCGTCCTCATCGTCGCTGCCCAAGTCACTTCCCGACAGCTCGGCCTCTGACTCCAAATAGTCAGCCAAGCGCCTGTGGATGGAGAATTCCCCCGATTAGGGCTGGCCAATACGGTCAACTAAGAGTGACAATATACTGTTTTCTATATCTACAGTATATGCAACACCTCAGCCCAGTCAAAGAGCTTTAAGTCGGTTGCCACTTACATCTTCTTCTTCTTTTTCTTTTGCCGTTGAGGTGGGAACAAGGCCTGCATCTCCTCCTCCTCCACCTCATCTCCCTCGCTCTTCTCATCACTGTTCTCCTAGAAAGACACAGGCGTTTATAGTTTATGAACAAAATTACTTTGAGACTTAGATGGTTCAAAATAAAGAATATTTTAGTTGGACAGATGGGGGGGGAGTCGTACCTCCTCACTCTGACTTTCGACGTCTGATAGAAGTCGAAAGTCACAGTTTTCTTCTTCCTCCTCCTCTTCCTCCTCCGCAGCCTTCAATTTACTGTAAAACAAAGACATCAGCTGAAGCTGAAAATTAATGGTTATGTGCCAGTATGTTGGTTTTTATTTTCCATTCGCATATCTGGTATCTAGTGTAGCCGTTTACTTTACTGCTGCAGTGATTACAATTAGATCATTTAGCAGAAGCTATTAGAAGCTATTGCTATTACATGGAGCAGATAGGGGTTAGGCATCTTGATCAAGGATGCTTACAGGTAGGCCAACTCTGGGGCTTGAACCCACAACCTTCTGGCTGGGAGTCCAACAACAACACTGAGGCAACACACTGGCTAACAAATCGTTTATACACCGGTCCCAATGAGCAGACTGACTGACTTTGAATGACCTGCTTCGTCCAGTCTCTGACATGGGTTTTGGTTAGGCCACTGCCTTTTCATGCAGAATTCTGTAGTTTGTTGGATAAGTGGCATTTATTTGGTAAAGTTTGTTTACGAAACCGGTAGGGGTAAGCCACCATTTTGTTTGTCAAGAAGCAAGTTTAAGTATTTTTTTGTGCGTTATACAACTATCAAAGCATTATTTGATAGTTTTCGTCTCACTTCATACCCAATTTGGCATCCTTTTCATTTAATAAATATATACACACCAATTGCATTTTTGTGTCACTGATTCTAACCAACTATTTACATCCTTGTACATGCTCCTCTCACTACTCCTCCATCATCCAATCTAGCTGCAACCCCTAACAACCCCAAAATACTTTTCTCCACCATCAATAAAGTCCTCAAACCCATTGACACCATCTCTAACTCGTTCACCACCTGCAAATGAAATTCATTTCTATTATTTTTCCAAACCAAAACACACAACCAGCTGGCTGCTTCCTCTTCCACCACCTTCCCTGTCCCTCAACCCAACCCTCCACTACTTCCAAGCCACTCATTTACATCAGTCAGTGAATCACTGAATCCGACCTCCATAATCACTAGCATGAAATCCACAACCTGTGCTCTTGACCCAATGTAATGAACTCCTCCTTGTCCACTTGATTCATCCCACCCGGCCTCAAGCTTGCTGCTGTCACCCCCATACTAAAAAGAACATGGACTTGACCCTGACACCCCTAACAACTACTGGCCTTCTTTAAGCGAGTTGTCACTGCTCAACTTAATTCCCACCTTGACTCCAATAACCTCTACGAACCTTTCTAATCAGGCTTCCGCTCCAAACACAGCACAGAACCCGCCCTACTGAAAATCACCAATGAAATATTTCTCTCTGCGGACTATGGCTTCCTCACCATCCTCACCATCCACATCCTCAGCCCTGCCTTTGATACCATCAACCATTCCATCCTGCTCACACGCCTCCAATAATCCCTCGGCATTACTGGCACCGCCCTCTCCTGGCTTAACTCATATCTTTCTGACAGACATCAATACATATCCATAAACAACTGCAAATCCTCCACCGCCCCTGTCACCCAAGGTGTCCCCCAAGGC
>JAOEHI010050927.1:0-19780 GCA_025447815.1 Percopsis transmontana | reverse complement strand
GGTTCTTAAATAACAGGGCCAGTACACGTCTGTGGTCACGTGAACGGCATAATAGTGAGTTTTGTTTGTTATAAGTTGTAAGGCAAATAAATGCTCCAGGGAATGAAAATGTTTGAGAAAATGAATGTAATTATTGTTAAATACAGCCTGGTGGAATAAATATGACTAATTGTTCTATAGGTGGTAAAATGTATTGTGTAAACCAATGGAAGCCTAGTGGGAGGGGCTAATGGCCTTATAAGTGGCAGCTGTGGGCCTGGGAGGGGAGTCTTAGGCCGGTTACAGAGGAGGCAACCAGGCTGAGTAAAGAGTTGTGGAAGAACTCCGGGAATTATGTTGCGTAAGTGGGGTTTTTCCCCCCAAGTTATTTTTTGTTTGTTTCTTTAGGAAAGAGTTTTTGTTTTGACTGTTTGCTCCTTTGGAGGCTGATTTAATAAACACCACTACCGTCCTGTCGACTACGCCTGTGTTTCCCAATTTGTTGGAGGTGTTTAAAAGAGAGCCCCGCCACATTTGGTTTTGTGTTTTCCCAAATTGGGAAACACAAACTTACGCCTGTGTTTCCCAATTTGTTGGAGGTGTTTAAAAGAGAGCCCCGCCACAGGGGGGTAACCAAAAGTTTGGCGGCCGAGCAGGATCTGGTGAAGACGAGATCCAGAATGTTTCCTGCCCTGTGTGCAGCTTCTCTTGGGGGGATGTTGGAGCGTGAGTCCCATCCTCAGGGAAGAAGCTTAAGAGGACATCTATCTCATCTAGGAAGTCCCCAAGCTGGCCTGGGGGGCGGTAGATGACGACGATTGTGAGTATAACAGGATGAATGACAGAAACAGCGTGTAATTCTAAAGAGGATATGACCAGGTAAGAGAGAGGGAGAACACTATAGGCCCACTTAGGAGAGATGAGCAGTCCCGTCCCACCCCCCTGGCCGGATGACCAGGGTGTGTGGGAGAAGGAGTATATTGTACTTCAGTATAGGTTTCACAAATAACGAAATAGGATAGGCTACTAGTATTTTGGAACATCAGCACTACATTATCATAAGTATTCGTAATTTAAAAAAGAGTTGATCCCTGGGCTGCATACCTGCTTGGGTGCTCCAAAAACGAGAAGCGAACAAAGCTCAAGGGGCGTTTGAGCAAGGTAAACTGGGACACCATTTGATCTGAGCAATGTAGCTCTGTATTTAGTTCAGCTAGCCTTGCAGTCTCATCCAGGAGTCTCTGGCAAGTCCGATAAACAGTGCTATACAATAACCAAGATTAAAACTTTGTATGATTAACAACAGGCCAAATGCACACAACAGAGGACTCAACAAAATCATTAATAGGGTACTTACCTTCACATATCTTGTGGAAAGTGCCAAGATCCGTGCTTCCCTTCTCTGCAACGCACCTGTGGAGGATTAGCCCCACAGGTGCATCCCCTTTAGTTTAATTTCAGGGACTATTTAGTTCTGTTGGTCATTGTTTGGTTTTTATGCCCTGTACGTTTGTGTTCTTTTTTCAATTAAATTACACTTTACGCTTACACCGTGTCTTGGCTGTCCGTGTTTTTCCCTCTGGCTCGCGCTTACTCTCGCAACCCACGTGCAATTTAAAAACAATTAACAACAATATTGCAAACACTCTAATCACCTCCTTTTGACTTGCATTTTGTTGTCAGGGCACAACGGGAGAGGCAGCTGTTCACTTGCTCCACCTTCCTGGATTCCTACCACTCCATTTAATCTGTTAGTAAGGGGAAGATTATAATGGTAACACAATAAGAATACATAGTATAGTTTAGACATTAACTTCAATTTCATAAAATGAATGTGCTTGTAAACATAAAAATTACATATATGATAGAAAAATGTTAAACATACATCACACTTAGTAGCATGAGATCGAGCATGCATTACACTGAGGAAAGCTTTCATTGTGGTCAGCTTCTGAAGAGCAGGAAAAACAATGGCAGCTTTCTAGCTTTCAATGGCCAGTATTTGCAAGCCACATTGCAAAGAATTGTGCCTTGGCTGGTATGAGCTCCATTTGAAGATACAGGGGGTAAGAATCCATGGCGACACACAACATCCTCCATCCCCTCTTTATCCAATTTGGAAGCCCTACTTGATATCTCCTTCGCCGCTGTCCACTGATAGTCCCCACATGTGCCTCCTCCCTGTGTCTATGACACATACAATATAACAAACATAACAAATCAAATAAAAGCAATATATTCGCTTAATTTGAGTTTAGTAGTTGGAAGGCAAAAGTAGTTTGCAGTGGAAGCAAATAGAGTGCATAATGTTGTATAAATGCTCTGACCAAGATTATGTATAGTTAATAATTTTCTGTTATGCAAACAGTGCCTTTATTGGGACTGTTATGGCTACAGAGGGCAGCCGTCTATGTATATTACTGTTACTGCTGTTTTGAACTGTATGCTAATGATACTGTGGGCTTCCCGGCTGAGGATTGGGTGATTCCCGGGAAGTTCTGCCAGATCCCGCCTCCCACATCAGGGATTCCTGATTGGAGTGGTATCGCAACCCTGCTCCAATCTCTGAGCTGCCTGACAAACCGCAAGCCAATCCCAGAGCTGCCTTCAAGACGCCTTCCATATAAATAGACTGACCTACTGTTGTGTCGGGGGCAGCTACCATTCACCATGTAGCTGGCCCCTGTGCTGGGCTCAGTTGAGTACTGTGCGTGTGCCTTTTGTGGCCACCCTGTGTGAAGAACTAACACTAATAGTAGTTTGTTTGTGTGCTTTAAGTTTAAAGGCCTATGTGTGTTGACTGTTAGTGTACTGAGCATTGGTACCACTCCTGTTTTAATCGATAAGTGATATCTTTTATGTTAGTCTGCAGATTTGGGCCCCCTGTATTTTTGTTATTAAATGACCGTTAGAGAGGATTTTTGGTTCTCCTTTTGGTTATAGTTATTAATCCCTTTTTTAGAAGAGAAATCTTTGTGACAATACTGTTCCTTGCTTTACGCAGCACCCACTTGCCCAATTTCTGTTTTGACTTTTGTTTGTTTACCCCCTGTTAATATATAACCTTTCCACTTACCAAATACATCTGGTTTATGTTTATGTCTTCCATACCCCTAGCGGGGGACCTAAGCGGGGACCTAACAGTGACCAAAAAAATAAAAAACCCCGCCTCTTGACAATGTACCCCCTCCTTTTATAAGACTTAGATTAAGCGCCATTCTAATGACAGTCTATCTCACACAATGAGGAGGTTAACCTTTCTAGCAGCTTTAATTCTAGGCAGATTTGGTAAGTGGATGTCAATTAATTTGACCTGCACTGTTGTATTCATTAATGACCAACAGGAATGGTACCTGAAAATGAATGATATTGCTACATGTTGTTAACTGCAAAAGAAGACAAATGAGCTGTTCTTTATGGTGTATGTTTCAGATTGTTCTGTCTCTGCCTCAGAGTCTCATTCTGAGTATCGGACTCTGAATGTCCAGCCTGGTGACCCAGTCAACTTGGAGTGCACCAATGTTTCTGTCACTCCCAGTTACACAGCCTGGTTTAGACAAGCCAAAGCACAGGCACCAGTCTGCATCGCCTCTATGTTTGGAGCATCTGGTAGTGTTCTTATTAGACAAGAATTCAAAAACGGAACATTTAAAATGGGATCTATTGGCTTCACTGTTTATCTCAATGTCACCAAAGTGAATTTATCTGACACAGATATATATTTATGTGGCTTTTACATCAATGGAATGACTTTTGTAAATGCAACTTTTGTAGGTAAGACTACAGTATTATCTAACTTTGTATGTGGATTCTGAAGAAATAGTTATTGACTGTGAATATATGTGCTACTGTAAGTCTCAAATTTAGACCATTGGTATGAGAAACATTATATATATGAATTATAATACTATAATCAAGCTTATGCAGTCCGTATTAAGATTGACCTCTATTATAACGGGGTTCATGGAGACGGTGTTGAGGATGGAGTAGAGGGCTGTTCAGAATGTAAGATTCTCCTTCACATTTATTATAGCATATTGTAAAATATATTGCGTATTTATTGTATATTGTTTGGGCTATTATTTAACATGGTTGGGGATAGAGGATTCAACAAGACTAATTTAACAATTCTTCTTACAGATAAAAGTGATTCAATGTCATTTTTGACTGCATGTATCCTGGGTGGTGTGATATTAATCCTCGCTTTGGTCATCTTGGGGCTTGGTTTCAAAATTACTCAACTTAAGTCAGGTAGTTCAACACCTTCCTTGCATTTTGTGAATGAAGTGTCAACTTGTATCAGCATAATGGAAACATTTCAAAGTTAAGGCTTCAAGGAAATATTTGGACAACACAACTGTCTATGTATAATGAAGATAATTTACTGGCTAGATTAATTCCCTCTCTCATTTAAAGTAGGAACAAATGAACCACTGGAACCACGAAGAAACAAGGTGAATAAAGTTTACTTTGACTTAATGTGTAGACTACTGTCATCATTTATTCAATGATGACAGTAAAACTTTTTTTTATTGAACCTTTATTTAACCAAATGAGAACAGGTTCTCATTTGCAACGGCGACCTAGCCAAGAAAAGCGTATTGCATGCAGGACAACATACAGTTTCACATACAATACAATATAATACAAAATACAAAAGGCTACATAAAGTGCAGATCTATGTAAATGCTGAAATGTAAAAGAGTGATATAGTGATATAGTGATATAGGTCAGTAATAATAGACAGTCTGTAGATGTAGATGTTGAATGTAGTGTTAGTGCAATATACAGATAGTGGATAGTGGATAGTGATGTAGATCGAAAATAACACAATGTGCATGAATAGACAGTCTATTATAATATAACTATATAATTGTGGCATCTTCATTTTTTTTAAACAGAATGTGGACTATGAAGACCTGAAGCAGCGCTGAATTTCCGTTCAAAAATGAATAGAATCAGGCTGCTTACATCTGAGGGAGAACAACAAACGATTGTTGTATATGCTGCGAACAGATAATGTGTAGTTCTGAAATAGTTCTTGTATTTGTGTTAACACTGCTAGGGTTTTCATAGATAAAATATTTAACTATACTTGTTAGGCATTGGTATGTAATTTGACAGCGTTGATTGTGCAGTATTTAAATAATATTATGCATGTTTTAGTACAGTCATGTAGTTATGTCACAAACATATTATGACAACATTTCAGGCGAGCAACAACGTAATATAAATACGTTTGACAACAGTCGGATTGATCAAATGTTATTGCAAATGTTGTGTATTGTAGTGTAGTCTTTAGAAAACACTTCAAAAACAAGGTGGAAAAACTAAACTCCAGGCGGAAAAAAAGGGTAAGCTATTAAATATAAATAGCTTTAATTAGCTTTAACTTTTAACTTTTTAACAGTGACTTTTTATTAATCAAATTATCAAGGCAACTTATTGTATTTATATTAGTCAAATACTATTTGAATCCCTTTTTGTTTGTACATAATATATTATATGCTCTTTATTATTATATTTTTATAATTATTATAGAAATTCCCCATAACGTGGGTTACGTTGTCATGAAAATCATCAAGTAAACGTCAACATGTAGCAGATTAACGAAATTTAAATAAATCAAGCCAATCGGGAATATGAGAACTAAAACTGAATTTGGTGATACCGTAGTAACGGTTGGATTTAACTAACTATCCCGTTATAACTGCACGCAAACAATGAAACAGTTGTAAAGGAGATGGTTTGGTTTTCTCAATCAATTAACAAGCTTGTGGGCGCACCAACCACAGAAAATAAAATTTGCTATGTACAAAGGCAAGCAGATTCTGCCTTTTGTTTTCCCTGTAGGAAATTTGGAGGGAGTAACTCAGTTTTAAGCACTGGTTTTAGCAAATGGAAGCTACTGATAAGGCAATGGGATTTAGCAGACATGCAGTAAAGCATGCGTGATTATTTGGAAAGAGCAGCTATTGTGATGTTGCGACAAGCTAGACCCTGGTTAATTCTGAACAGCTTTCTCGCTTCTTGCCATACAGCGAAAGCCGCTCGTGGTTCGGAATCAGCCATGGTCACGCAGTGCAAGCTCCACCCGCCGGCGCCCAAGCGGCCTGACCCGCCAGCACTTCAGTTAGCCTGCCACCTCCTACCCAGGAGCTTCAGGCGGCCAGCGTGCTCGACACTTTTAATTTTTGCATATTAGTCACTCTAATTAGTTTCAGATCTCCATACATAATGTAATATAAGACAAAAAGATTCAGTTTTCAAATGAATTTGATCTAAGAAAAATAGTTATTCAACACCAACTGGCCCTGTGTGGAAAAGCCCTATCAATCAATCGATTACAGCAGACATACCCAGGCTTCATAACTGTCATCAGGGTGCGATTTGTGAAAAAAACAGAGGGGGGGTATTTTGAAACATTTGTATTCATAAAAATAAATCATGAACTTGAACTTCTTAAATGCATTTGTAAATATTTTTTTCTTATTATCTTATGAAGTAGCCTAGCGCAATGTTTTCAGAGGCCAGCACTGACAGTGGGTGGTCCATTTCGGATTGTATTGTTCTATCGCACTATATACAGTTCACTTTACAGCGCTTTACTTAGTTTAAAATAGGCTAAGCTACTTCTATATCCCATCCTCTGCTAAAATGCGGATTGATTGCAAAGTTAAACCATCACAGTAGAAACAGTTTTACTGCTGCTGTTACTTTTTAAAGTAATAACTTTAATGTTACATCGCGATGCAGAGCTGCAGTGAAAAGATAGAAAAGACAGATGCATTATGTGTTTTTGTAAGTGTTTAAATGTGTGACTGGATAAGGGGAGAGTGAGTGATCAAAAAGCTTTAGCCTCTATTGAGTGAAACCCCGGTGTAACTTCCGTCATTCTCAGTGGTGTAACTGGGACACTGGGCAGAAACAGATAATCAGATTGTGATGTTTATTCCCTCTACAGTAATATGCTGCCTTCCCTTCGACACACAGCTTCACTGCCCAGCGGAGCTGCTACGGTCTCGCCAGACAAAGTAGCGCATTTTAAAATTAAATTGACTCTAAACAAACAACGGATTGATCCGTGATGAGTTTTGTGATCTGTCTCGCAACTAGTGTAGTAGCACTGATCACTTTGAGGGGGGGGGGGGTCAATTTTGTCCCCACCGGGAATAAAAATAATTCAGCAGAGGCAGGGATACATTGACCAGATATGGGGAAATCCCATGCTTCCCCCCCGGCAAATCGCACCCTTCTTACCATCAATGTGAAGTAGGCTACATGGTCTCAACAAGCAGCACAGCAGATGAAAAAAAAAAGTTGTGTGTGCTCACTAGATGGCAGTAGAAGTTAGAAGAATCTATGCTTAGAAGTAGTTCATGGTACATTTCCCATTAACATCTATGCCAAAATCAAGCTGACATGTATTTATAAATACAAAAACATTTTGCAAATTTTAGTTTGCTTGTGCATACATCACTTATTTCATAGGATGATGAATTGTATGTGTTGTTCAAACATCGACCAGCATTATTTCCATGCATTAGTTCCTACAGATACAGTATACTAACCCTGACCCCACCGTTAAATGTTTATCTGTTCTCCGTGAGTAAGTATACAGTACAACCATATGCATATGGTGTGCTTGTCAACACAAACACACCCATACACACACACACACACACACTTACACCCACGCCCACAAATATACATACAGGCCCCAGAAGTCAGCTTCACATTTCTGTAGCAGATTCGAAATTCTGTCTCATTTGATCCTGTTCAGCGGAGGTTCAGCAACTGTCAAAATCTAGTTTAGTTATATAAAATTATACAAAATAGCCAGTACTATTGTTGTCTGCATTTTTAGATTTTGTGTTATTGGAAATTGAGAGAGCTCACTCACTAAAAGTCGACATTATAATCCTTAATTAGGTACTCTTTCTTTATGGTGGTGTTTTATTGTCTTCCACAGCACCACCTTGGCTTGAAGCTAGAAGGGGTTAAGCAGCTAGCCTGGGCTTGTTGGGGATCGCACACAGGTGCACACAAATGCACACACTAAGAGAGAGCATCAGAATACACAGTTCTGGGCTGGTTTAAAGTCTTAAAATTACCTTTTTAAACGTACGTAAAATCTATTTAACAATAACCAGTTGATGTGTCAAAAGCAAAAATAACTAATTAATAATAATCAGTGAACAATGAAAAAAACACATGCGCACAGGCACACATACACACACACACATATGCACCCACTGGCACACACAAGTCCAGGACTATATACATTTGATTACAGTATTTGTCCTCTGGGCTGCAACATTTATTAAAAATTCAAAAACCTTCTGTAGGGACATTTTTGTTCTCTCTCTCACACGCAAACACACACATAGATCTGGGGTCAAACACGTGTATGTAGCACCATCTTTCTCACATTTCTCTCTCCTTTCTCCCCCTTCACTATCACCCTATTATATGTTTGTCAATCTGGTCAAGGCTATTTGTTTCACAGCAGGATGTCAATGTGGTTTCTGTACACTCATCTTCTGCACTCGACATAACACCTCAAAACAACACCACACACACTAAATGTATTTATAGAATATTAGTGGTTATGAAATGGCACAGAAAATCTGCCAAAATAACTTATGAGATGGGCATATACAAATGCAAAAAACTATTGCCATATTTGAAGAGATTCTGTGGTTGTTGTTTGTGTTCCAGGAAATTAAGTTCTTATGTGAAGCCACCAAAAATGTGTGTTGGAACAGTTATTCTTGAACTGTAGCTATATGTATCAAGGTTTGTGAAGATTCATCTTCAACATAATCTACAGAATCATAGATAGCCAGGCACATAAAAGCTCTATAGTCAAACAATTCAAACAAACAAACAACAATTACTTTTTCACCACTATTCAGATCTAGTCTGTACCTTCCACAATGAAAGACTGAATAACTATCACATTGTCCATATGCTATATGTATGTAAATCAATACGTGTGTATGTCTGAATTTAAACAAAATACATTGTACAAGCTCAGTATATCTAGTACATTATTGTTGTTATTTAACTTCTTTTGAGTCCATCTGGCTAATTAGATGCAGTAAATGGCTCATTATCAATGTTCTCTCTCCTTTGAGTTTTTATTATTGTTTAGTAGGAAGTAAAAGTAACTGTAAGTTGAATTATAATACAAAATTAGCACAGAAATCC
Organism: Percopsis transmontana; assembly: GCA_025447815.1. Taxonomy (NCBI): domain Eukaryota; kingdom Metazoa; phylum Chordata; class Actinopteri; order Percopsiformes; family Percopsidae; genus Percopsis; species Percopsis transmontana. The sequence continues at coordinate 10,588 of JAOEHI010050927.1, read as the reverse complement.
CAGAATTGTGAGCTTCGCAAATATATATTGTTTTGTGGATGAGTGTAGATTTGTAACTATGTACAGCCTTATTTTATCTTAACCTGCAGCCAATCAGAGGGTCAGAAATCCATTTGTGATGATCAGTTTAGATGCCACAAATGGTATCGTCATCAGAGGTATACTTGACATTCTAAAATGCTCTATCTGATCTAAAATAGTTACCATGGAAGCTGTCAAAACCCTTACATCAGGCCGCATTCTGATTCTCAGTAAGCAAAGGTAGTAGCTGATTCACCAATGGGCATTTCAAAGTCTTGTTAGAGAAAGGATTCTGCCTGCCATCACAATGGAAGATAAAAACCTTTATTATGGTTCAGGAGTCTACTGTCAAAAGTGGTTTGGGCCCAGAACTTTGCTATCTGCAAAAAGTAAATATAAACTCTATGTACAGTATATAGGTTTACTATTGCCTACCTCACCTACCTCACAGAATAGCAACTGAGCCTAAATCACTATGGTGGTAAGAGGACTTGCCTTTATTTCTTTGTTTTATTCACACTATATCATATAGAAGACAGACAAAACTGTTCAAATAGTTTTCAGGTTGCTGACATTCAGTATAGAAACTGTAAATACAAGTAAAAAAAAAAGTAAATACAAGTGGCAGCGCTTAACAAGAAAAACAAAATGTAAGACAATCTAAGTCAGACCACAGAACAGCCTAGAAAACCGACAGAAGGTTTTGTGTGGGCGTTTCCGTTTTGACCTGTTCGATGAGTGATTGTCTTATGGAAAGTTTCGCTGGTTTCTATAGCAGTTGTTGTAAAAGCGGGGGCTGCTGTAGGGGGACTCACAAAAAGTGTTTTTTATTAATATTATTATTATAAAATTTGCATGGATTTTTCTATTGTTGCTTATAACCTCCTCTCTGTCTGATTTAAGGAAAAAAAAAATGAAAATCTTTTGTTTTGTCTAATTTTTTCTGTCCATCTAGTCTGGTTCACACTCTGGGCCCTAGTTCTCAAGTTACCAAGTGGCGGCACACAACGCAAGTTCACGGCGCAAGTTCAAGTCGAACTAAGGTGTTGCAAAATTTTTTTTGCAAATTTTGGGACATTGGGTGGTGGTTATTGGGCGCAACAGTGGCACATTTGTTAAAGTGTTGGATTAGAATGAATAAATGATCAGTGGAAGGGTTGGGGGCTGTCTTCAATTATGACCAATCAAATCAGCTCCTCTCATTCCTTTTAACAGCAGCGTGCTCTCTGTCATACTGAAGTGACAATTTCAGTACGGCGAAAGTTCATTCTGGCTAAAAGCTTTTTCTCTCACCATGTTGTTTTCTATGTGAAATGAAGCACAACGACTGTTCTATGTTGGAAGAAATTATACACGAGCATATGTTTGGTTTTGTGATTAAAACCGTTAAGGACAGTAATCATTAGTTAATTATTCACAAAAAAGGCCAACATAACAAACACAAAAGTGACGTGTGTGATTCATGTGGAATGATAGACGTGTGGAACCTACCACACAACGCCTGTGTCTGCGCTAAGACATGATCTGACTAGGCGGAGATGCTAGCGCAATATTAGTTATATTTGACAACAAGCTAGCACTGGGCCTTCTGATTTTGACTGACACACCCTCTACTCCACCCCCACACCCATTTCAGTGCATGTCATGGAATATCCAAGATGGGAAATAAGTATGCCCAGGCGAGAGAAAAAACCTTGCGCACAAAGAAATTGTCATTTCATCTGCATTAGCACAGTCCTAGAGTACATTGGTCTTTAGAGGTGTAGACTGGGCTTTGTATTTCACACACTTGTGAACATTGTGAACCGTTAGACCATTGTACTCTCGATTCACAGTACTCAGGAAACGCAGCAGCCCTCACCAAGTTAGAGCCCATCTCTATCAAATCAACATTCTCATACCACAGTGTCGCTACAGAATGCACAAAAACACCACAGAGATGAAAGGAGGTGTTTAGGCCACGATGGTCATGGCCATGTATAAGATATACAGCGTCTGTAGGGGGAGGGGCAGAGAATGGGTGCAAGCCAATGAGAGCTGTAGGGGGAGGGGGAGAGAGCAATGTGAGCCATCTCTGCTGGTGTGGGAGGGACGTGTGCTGTTGGAGTGTCAAACCAAAATGTTTTTGGTTTGACACAAATGGTTTAAATGCTGGTTTCAACAACAGGGATAATTCCACGTACAAATTGAGGCATGTCCCTTTAAGAGCCAATACTATAATATCATAAGAGTAAAGGAGACTATATAAATGTATAATATAAACAGTAAGTATACAATTGATCAGGCCTGGATATTTATTATCTGTAATATTTCCAAAAACATGTAGTCAAAAATACTTTTCAACCAGAGCCTATATTGAAAGATAAATTAATACAAGGTTTGGGGATCGAAGTAAAATGTTGACTTTGTAAGGTGAACAGGTTTTATAAAAAGGTAGTATTTACTGGTATATAACATCTTGTCTTGAAGTGTTGAAGAAGAAACATGAACTATATTGTATGGAGTGGGTGGAGTATGGACACAAACACAGCAACAGACAGCCGTACACTGGCAGACCACAAGATGTAAGAAGATGTGGACAAATCTGATTGGTCACAATTAAAATAGTAAAAATAAAATGACAGTGTGGGAAATTAGAATGACTTATAGCAGGATTTCATTTTAAATTAAATGTAATTCCTAAAAAATATATATTGATTAAGGAAGTAACACATTTTTGTTCATAAATGAAAGTTTTTTTTAATTTAAGTATCATTGCATATTAACTCCAAGTATAAAATAACACTCCACTGTAAATATATATAGACAAAAATGGACTCCTTCAGTTGCAGTGGAAATATTACACTAGGGGTGTATTAATATGAAATTATTAAATATTGCAATATTGTCTATCTATCATCTCCATACTATTTTTGTATCAGCTGGTGAAATCCAATTTCCATTCTAAACCTAGATTTTTTAGGAGTTTGTTGCTTCACAAAACAAGCCAATCAGCTTAGCCAATCACATATAGTCTCCATCTCTTTTAAGAGACTCTTGAGAGCAACGCCGTAGAAGGGCATCAACCCAGCAGCAGGACCGGTATCCTTTGTGCAAGGAGGAACAGGAGGAGCACTGCCAGAGCCCTACAAAATGAACTCCAGGGGGCTACTGGTGTGCATGTTTCTGACCAAACTGTCTGAAATAGACTCCATGAGGGCCCTTTGTCCTCAAGTTGGACCTGTGCTCACAGCCCAGCCCCGCCCAGCTTGATTAGTTAGGCATCTTGCTCAAGGTAGGCTAGCTCCGAGATCACCTAGACTATCCTGCCTCTATCCATGCCATTGGTGCCCCTTTCTCTTCACAGATTAGAGCAGGTTGACAGTGAGCACGTGACAGATTTGAAAGAGTCTGGAGACGGCGTGGTGAACTTTATGCTGCCTGCAACATCATCCAGCATGACCGGTTTGGCAGTGGGTCAGTGATGGTCTTGGGGGGCATATCCTTGGAGGATCGCACAGACCTCCATGTGCTAGCCAATGGGACCCTGACTGCTGTTAGGTACTGGGATGAAATCCTCAGATCTTATGCTGGTGCAGTGGGCCCTGGGCTCCTCCTGGTACAGGACAATGCCCGGCCTCTTGTGGCCAGAATGTGTAGACAGTTCCTGGATGAGGAAGGCATTTATGCCATTGATTTGCTCTCACGTTCCCCAGACCTAAATCCAATTGAGAACCTCTGGGACATTATGTATCGTGCATCTGACTCCGCCAAGTAGCACCACAGACTGCTCAGGAGCTCACTGATGCCCTGATCGAGGTCTGAGAGGAAATCCCCCAGGACACCGGGAAATTAGGAAACACGCCCAGGCAAGAGAAAAGCCACCTTGCACCCAACTAAATTGTCACTACGTCCTCCGGCCTTGGCCACATTACATTTATTTGTGCTGATCTCATGCGATAAATGCCATGAAGTATACAATTACACTCTTTCTTTACTTTATAGTGTAATATGATTTATTGTATATATTGATTTATTGTTTGCATATTATTATTTTTATATGAACAAGAGAAAGTGGAATATAAGAAAAACTGAAAATTTAAAGCTATTTTTTATTTTGCCTGCTGGGGAGTACACTTCGACTGGTGTCTTTGTCCTGTTGGTGTGTATATCATGTGCAAGTTCAATAAGTCATTTTCTTACTGTAGGGGTAAGTAACCCCCACCCATGTTCTTTTTCTCTCTATGCATATTTGAGGAACCCGATTACGGATTTTTGTTTCATTTACAGGAAACATCTCTCGTCCAAGAAGTTCTACAATGGTGGGTTTTTGTTATATCTTGTACTCATACTCACGTTTTACAATACTCATGTCCGCATGACAGCAGTGCAGCTTGGTTTCCTTTATTCTCACATTACTTCCTGTTTATGCATTGCTTTAACCAGGGCCAAGAGGCAGAAAATCTCCATTATGCAGCTCTAAGTTTGACCAAGAAAAGCAGACCAAGAAGACAAAGTGAACACTTGGACAGTACTTGTGTGTATTCTGGAGTTAAAGAGTTTAACTGAGAGTAATGCCAACTTTCACAAATGCATACACCTAAATCTTGAAAATGGTGAAAAAAGACCTTACAATGCCAGTTTCACCTTTAACACGTCCTCATTTCTGTGGTAAGCAAGTTTCCATTAGGGGAAACGTAAGTCTAGCAGAATGTGTGACACAGGAAGAGTGGCCTGCAGTGTTTAACAAGCTGCAATGCCACAAGGGCAAGTCAGTTTTTGTAAGATGCAAGATGCAGAGTTAGCGTACACCATAATGTTTTACATTTTAATAGACATATCTATTTATCTCATAAATGTATGCAGGGGACAGATTTGTTAAAAGGTTTGTTCAGACTATGGTACAGTAAAATACAACTACCAATGTCATGTCAGTTTAAACGAATAAACTGTAAAATTACAGTGTCATTATAATCATCAACAATGTTGTGGAACTCATCTATCTAATTAAACAAATATTGCGAGCTATAAAAGGGTATTGGCAGTAGCAGAGAAAGATGTCCCTACCAAATTCTGATGTGGGTCCAGATGTCCTTGGCCATGTTAGGCCACCAGAACCTGTCTGCGATCACCTACCGTGTCAGGTTATGCCCGGGGTGAGCGATGGTGGGTTACGTATGTGCCCATTTGCCGCTCCCTCATGGACCGTGAAACATACATCCTCTCTGGATTACAGAGGGGGGGTCTCATCGGCCAGCCCTGTGGTTCTCTCCATCCATGTCCCATTGGATGGGACTGACCACAAAGGAGGGCGGAAGGATGGAGGCGGGCTCCTCAACTGCTTCCTCTGGCTCGTGGATCCATGAGAGAGTGCCCGCCTTGATGTTCTTCGATCCAGGGCGATCCATCATTGAGGCGGCGAATCAAGAGAAGAACAGGGACCATCTTCGTTGGCGGGATCACTTCGTTGGCAGGGTCTCTTCGTTGGTGGGGTCTCTTGAGTCTCTTAGCTGGCTGGATGTCCTCAGCTGGTCCAGCACAGTCTTTTGGGGATGCCCTTTAACATCGTCATACGACGTGAGTGGCGAGGCGATTGAACTGAAGTTCCTGATAAAATGGCGGTAAAAGTTGACAAACCCAAGATGCAGCTGTTTGATGGTCGTTGGTGTTGGCCACAACCTGACTGCCTCCACCTTGAGCTTGACCATCCTCATTCCAGGCAGAGAAGAACAGGATGTCATCAATATACACCACAGCCTTCCTGCCAATCATGTCCCGAAGTACCTTGTCCATGTATGACTGAAATACGGAAGGGGGGGTTGGCCAGCTCGAGGGCAAGATGAGGTACTAAAGGCAGTCTTTAACTCGTCTCCCTCAGTTTAAATGAACCGGTGAAATCAGGTTGCGGATCAGGTTATAGGCATTGCTCCGCAGGTGACAAGCTTGCAGGTCTTCCTACTGTCGGATCCCCACAAATGAATCTCCCACTGGCTCCAAGAGATGGTAGTGGAGCTGAAGCCACGGGAGGCCCAGAATGACGGGGTAGAGGAGGGGAGAGGAGGTGATGAAGAACTGTTGCCTCTCCCGGTGGCAGCCGTCCCTGTTGAGGGTGATGGGTGGAGTGATGGAGCCGGTCCCGAGAAGTCTCCTGTCCAGCGCCATCCCTGGGAGGGGGGCGACAGGCCGAGAAAGCTGTGGAGACATAGGAGGAAAAACTGAGAGCGAGGCAACAGAACTGCCATGCAACATGTGGACAGTGGACTGTGCCAAAGAATGCTACGGGTGAGATGCTCCTTCCGTAGCCCCATCCGAAATGGCGGTGCGCAGAGCCGGCTCGTTACAGCTGCCGGAAGATGCCACGGTCCGGAACTCTATGGTGTAGACGTTGGCTGACAGGGATCCCTGGCGGAGAGGGTACAGGCACTTTCTCTGCATGGCTGAGATTGTTTGGAGCTACCCTCGAACCAGCTGTAGTCCGGGATCTGTCTTCCATGGCTGGTGTAGACGGCAGTCGCCCAGTCAAGTGCCCATCCAGTGAGCAGCGTCAGCTGAACGGCTAGACAGGAACTAGAGGTCGCTTTGCAAAAAGAATCCATCAAGCACAAGATACAGATCCATTATGGTACTTTAAATTTTAAGAAGGTGTAGCAGGTTGATTGGTCGCTGTGCTTTTAATCACACTCACTCCTTGACCAATCAGGAGGTAACTGCATGGTATGTAGGTAGGGGTTGTCCTTTTGACCCACTACTCTTTGTTGCCGGAACTACATTTCCGCTTTGGGTTCCCTTGCTGCTGTTGTGCGATTAAGGGAAGTTGACAGTCCCTGTTGCAAACCTGATTCCCGTAACGGGATCGCGTTGCGTTTTGAGACCACAGTGATTGTGCTCTAGGCAGCTAAAGTGTTCCGTACACTTTAGCCTACATGCCAGGATGATTGCTCAATACTTTGAGCAATTGTCTCTTTCGATAGGGTAGGGACAGGGGCGTAGACTTTTTTAATGAATAAAGTCTGCCCTGCTGAATTAAAGATCCTGCCAAAAATGTGGATTGTTTATTTCCTGCACTGAAAGGGAAAGTTTTTGTAGTTAGGTATTTATTGAAGTAATAATGTGTATCTTTGACGATCTTTTAAAGAAATATTAATGCCACTGTGTACATGTCGACTAACTTTTCATCTGTTGAAAATTGGCCAGCAACTCCTTGCGGTCATATAGCAACTGTTAAGTTACTGCAATTTAAAAATTCTGGCACCGTCCATGGATATGTGTTACAATGCATTACAATATAAAATGATGTGCCTCATATTACTTTAATCTGTTAGAGATAGAGGGGGTCTGGGAAAGTACAAGCAATGTGAGGCTTTCAGTGTGTAGGACCACCTGTTTGAGTTAGCTATTGCACAAAGACGTACATAAGAAGGCACTTTGTGTGGGATGAGTGGGTTTCTATACTTGATGTGCTTTCTGGGACCATTCTGGAGAGTTGTATACAATGCATAACTAACCTTCACCCACAACCTTGAGGGACATGAGACGGGCTAAACCAGGCTGAGAAGGAGAGAACTCTACCCTCCGGAGTCTTTCTTTAAAAACCCTGTGCCAACTCGGCTGAGTTGCGCATCTGATTAGAAACCTCTGACTGGCTGTGCCCAGTTTGCAACATGTTGATTAAACTTGACCAAAAGACAGACATGCTGTTGATACCAACAGATGGGGGACAGATGGTTTTTAGTTGAGAGTTCCCAGACTGATATATAAAGCGAAGCAATATCAGGATGGTTTTAACCAGGCTACATATTAGCTATTAATAGGAAAATGTACACTGTCATTCTGTAGTGCTCAGTATGTATAGCAATTTACCACAGCATTTTGGACGTAAAAAGAGATTATACATGTTATGTCTTGTTTACGTAAGATTATTGTCACGAGCCCGCATAGTTTTGTCTACGTTTTATTTTGTCTCTTGTACTTGTGTTCCCCATTCTCTTTTTCATGTTCCCTCTACTGTGTCTACCTTGTTCCCCTGTGCTCTTCCCGGCCCCTCCCTACCTGCCTTCTGAACCTAGTGTGGTCTGTTATGACCTTTGCCTGTGTTTTGACCCTGCTTCTGCCTATCGGACTAAATAAACTGCCGAAACCTGTACCTGGCCTGTGTGTGTCTGTACTTGGGTCTGAAACCGCATAGTTCATGACAATTATCTTGGATGAAGAAGCCTAGTACATTATGTATTAACAGTATATATCTTTTACGTGTTTTCTGACAAGTAATAAACAATCGCTGCAATTGCAGCAGAACATTATTGGCTTTGTTTTCATTAATTCAATTCAGAGTACAGTATATGTTTTTATCCAAAGAAGCAGTAGGATGTATTTACATTACCAAGTAGATGAACCACTTCTAGATGCAACTACAAGATAAATGTATTTGTCAGGCCCAGGAAAGGAACTCAAACGCATACACAGACACTAATAGCAGGTTAAGCAGGAGTTTATTGCTTGTTCGGGCTTGAGTAAGGCAACGAGGGTAGGCGATGGTCGGGAGTCGACCAACAACCGCAACTTGAAGAGCAAGGGAAATTCCGGGGCCAGGCAAGGGTCATCAGCGAGTAAGCAGAAGGGGGCGACGGTACCGTGAGGGGTAGACAGCAGAACTTCTGAAACCGGGCAGGCAGTCGAACAGGCTGAGGCACAGACGAAGATGGGCAGAGGAGCGTCGGGGAGGCAGAGAGGCAGACCGGGGCAATTCCAGCACACCAGGGAGCAGCACCTGTAATCGGGAACACACACAGACACACACACACACACACACACAGAGCGAGGGCGAGAGAGAGTGAGGCAGACAGAACTAGGCTGACCGTGGTGGAGCCGTGACAGAATTAGGCAATAGCTTGTCTTAATTCCAGTTTTTTTTTCAGTCCCTTGTTTTATTTGTAGTTAATTTAACAGTTTGGCTAGTTTCCACCACCATATAAGCATACACATCTTGATTAGTTTCTACAGTTCTGTGGAGTCATGACACCCCACAGGATTCCATCTGTCTTCTTGTGCCTTGTGCCGTGGTTATGTCTGACACCTAGTTTGGGTGTCAGACATTCCCATTAAGATTAGCCTCATTAGCCTCCGTCAGTATTTCTCGAGTAAAGAGTATAAGGCCATATATAGCTCTCATAATTTCCATTGATCCATGGGCGTAGGATTAATACTGAAAGTGGGAGGGGTCCATCTTGTAGGGGAGGAGGGATAGCTAGCCTCTTGAAGCAAACTATTTCAAGGTTCAATCACAAAAGCAGGTACAATCAAAGGCTCCTTCAGTCCATCAATCAACAAACAATTACAAAATGTTTGTGTAACCGTCGCAAGTACCTGCAAGACACAAACTCAATACCTTGGGGTTGGGAGGAAAACGGTGCTTGGGCAAGATGCAAGATTCAGTGTAGACGAGTGAGGTTTACTTTACTGCACAGAACTGTACAGGCTTGCCACCGTTACATATACAACGTATCCATGAATCCACTGATAGGTTACATTCCGAAAACAGTCTTGTTACATTGGCAAAGGTCCAGACGATCAGGTCCAGAAAACATTTAGTCATAAATACATTATTTATGACTACCCATGGACCACGATCGCGTACTTGTCCCTTTCAGTCCAGGAAATAAACAATCCACAGTTTCGGGTCAAGATCTTTAATTCAGCAGGGCAAACTTTATTTATTCAAAGCTGTTGCCTTGGCTTTTTCCAGTGTCCGATGTGCATTCGACCAAGTAAAAGTAAATGCATCTTTCTTTTTTTAAAATTGGCATCTCACTTTTTCCTGATTCTCCTTAAAACTACAGAAACAGTTTCACAACATTGAAATCACAAACTGCAAGCAGAATGGATTAATTTCAGAATGCCGCGTTCTTTTATGAATTTGTGCAGCGCATGTAATGCAAAATTAAATATTCAATGTGAAAAAAGTGGGGGGGGGAAATTGCCAGATTTTGAAATGTGGAGGGGACATGTCTATAATGTCTCCCCCATGATAATGCATTGATCTCTACTGAAATAATATGAATTCAGTATTGTCGAGTAATTTTCCAATCTGTAGCAGCAACACTCGTAAATATGAACAGGTTTGCAGTATTTATTAGGTTGTAACCTGTCACAAATCAATACATTAGATATGCATTATAATTGAGTACTTACTACCGCAGCTTGTCCACACTCCATGTGTCGTAGCTACTGTACTGCAGTTTATTTATGTTCCACGCTACACCCTGGCACAGAAAACTTTGCTTATAATATGCATTTAAACTTCCGGTCGCAGGAGATTCTCATTTGAGATGTATATGGTATTTCTGTGTTTATTGTGGTGTTATTGATGGAGCCTATTTTTAAAGAAAAAATCTCTTAACATTACCTTAGAAAATGTACCTTTCACTGACTCAATGGCACAACGGTAAGATCATAACGTATGCAAAATATTCTATACTTTACAGTAACCAGGCACGTTTGTTTGGGGCGGGGGGGGGGGGGGGGGCTAGCAACGCCCCGGCTTAATGATATCCTTTTTCTAATTCTATTTATCAAGATGTTAATTAAAGTC
>JAOEHI010050926.1:0-19781 GCA_025447815.1 Percopsis transmontana | reverse complement strand
ATACTGTATATTCTATAACCAAGGCATCAAGTACAAGTAATTGTAGACAACATTGTCTTTCAAGATGGATACGTAAGTGAACAGTCAGACTTTTGCATACGGAAAAGAAATGTGCAGATACTGTAAATGGGTTTGGCTATGCACAAAAGAGCCAGCTTTCCATGTAGTCAAAATCCTTTTTGTGTTGCTTTTTTCACTATGGAATCGTGAAGGAACTGATTGTGAGATTGTGCTGTTGTGGCAAATATTAGCACGTCTTCGGTTAGCCTGCGGCCTCGTGTCCACGACCGAGTACACAGCTGTACTTAAATATGTCACCATTTTAGACTCGAAATGTCAACATTCAAAATACAGAATATGAAATTGAGAGTATTAGAATTTGATAGTACGATATTCATGTGCATTTAAAGTAAAAAAGTCGAAGTTTAAAAGTCTAAATTAAGTCTAAATTAAATCTAAAGTCTAAAGAATACACTGGCTATTTTAATTGCATGCTCTTTACTTGTTTTTAAAAAAAAGCACAGTGCTCAATTACTGTATCCTTCTGTCAATGAGGAGCCCTAATGTTTGTATGAAGAAATGCACTTAATCACTACAGGATTAATGTCATTGCTCAATAGGATTTTATAATTGGTGATACAGTATATTGCTTAAGTAAACACTAAAAGGTTTTCACTGAGCATTTATGAACAGTAGCAGGGAAGACATTTGGCTGATGGTTGTTAAGTACATCTAAAACTGTATTTCTGACTGTTAGACTCTTGCTCTGAAAATGTTTTCATTTTATTGGCCAAGAGGGAAAGACTCATTATCTCCTCACAAGCCCAATTCTTGTGTAAACAGTCACATCAACCTGTTTTATATTTACAATATATACTGTATAAATAAATGATTAAATAAATAAAGATAAAGAAAGAAAGATTATTTTTTGCTGTACTGTTGTTTCATAAATTGATTACTCACCCTTTTGGAAACAAGAAATATACCAAATGCACTGTAACAGGAAAGTAAAAATATAGCCATTAATCAAAAGACAGCATGGCATTTGAAAATAATTCATGGCAATTGGGGTTTTATGTTCCCTCTTAGGATGCATATAATACATTAAAGGTGCAAATAAAAATATAAATAAATGGCTAGATAAAGGTTTTTAATATGAAACAACAAAACAATAATAAAAAATTATAATATGAACTATAATAACTATAAAAACAATATCAATAACTAATACTACATCTAAAAAATGACAGCACACCTGAGAACTATAGTCCCCCTTAATCCTTTAAAACCCAAAAATAGAATTTAGGAAAATAATGCTTGACAAATACCACTGGTTTCATCTTACAAATCACAGTTTTTCAGCATATCCTGCATAAGGTGACATTGCTACAGTAAATATGTTTCAATGGGCTCTCCAGTAGAAATCATGCGTGATGATGATCATTTTCAAAGACAGTGTAAGTAATAATTATTTAATTTGAGAACGAAGCAGACAATAATTATTATTAGAATGCATGACAGCAACAGCAACAAAGTAATTAAGCGTGTTATGTGTTCTCATACCAAATGAGCTTTGACTAAATGTAGCTTTCCTTGGAAATATTTAGTCCTATTTGCCGCTGGAAAACAAATAATCATGGCCTTTTTTCCACAAACAGCAGAACACAGGGGCATGTGGTTTCATGACAGTTAAAAAAAAAAAAAAAAAAAAAAAGAATACATTCATTGCAAAATTTGGTGCCAGTAAAAATGTATGTTTAAACATGGTGTTACTGCAACGGAAACCCTAAAATGGCTGTGTGTTGGATTTGCTGATTCTTTCCATCATATTGTGTTGTTGTGTTATGTTACAATAACAAAAACACATTTTTTAATTGTAAACCAATGTCAAACATTTTACACGACTCTCGTGTAAAATAAAAACAAGATTTTTTTTTTCCCCGCCTGATTTTCACACTGGCAATAGACTGGTATCTTTATGTGTTTTATTAGTTTTACTTCTTGGGCAACAATGAAAGGCTATAAAAATAGACTGTGTGATCAAAGGCACATCTGGGACTGGTGAGAAAAAAGAAGAATTCATCAGCAGGCAGAGAAAAGCGGGTCTGTTCTGCTCGGTCTGAAAGCAGAGCACAAACCACATAGCGGTTCCTCGCACATCTCCTGTGAGAGCCAGGTGCTCACATCACCTGAGGTCACAACTCTCCCCCCACCAGGGCCTCTGTGTTTTCTGCAAGTATTATCAATGTTTAAAGCTGTATGAGAATGGAGAGGGAGGTATGGGAGGCAGTGAGGCAGTGCTGTGGAGAAAGAACATCACTGACAAGAGGATAGGGAGAAAAGAACGGCCGCTAAATTTCTGATTCTTATCTTTGAAACCAAAAATAGGTCATTATTTTGGACATCTTTTGTCGAACATATCTAACAAATCTCAAAAGTCTCAATTTGTATGTCCATAACAAGCTGAATATGACACAAGGACACAAGCATTAAAGATTTATGGAAACAGGATAGATCACTCCCCGAATGGCAATTAAATGTTAGGGTTCTTGTAGAGAACTTACACATAAAAGAATGACAACCTCCTTTAAAGCCTGGGCATTGTGGGTAATTTGATTCTAACAATTTAGGCAACAGTAGGCTACTGCCTTGCAGTACACCACTGTTCTAATTAAATACTCATTCACGAAATATGCTGAGGCCAAAATTATTTCCCAGAGCTGGGAATTGAGAATGCACCCATGTATTTCAGTGGTGTTGTAGATTTTGTGATAGTCCTTAACTTTGATATGTTGTCCAAACACCAACTGACACACAAGTGGCGTGTACATATTGTACAGCACGTGACTTCTCTGTAATTGAAGACCTGAAGCCTGTTGTGTAAATTACGACAGCCACAGCCGCTTAAAGGTGGCTGGACAGCAGCAGTGTCTCATGACTCATGTTAGTTGTTAGCTTATTGACAGAGTTTCATACTGCTAAATAGTAGTATGACTTTGCCTACAGGGAAAGTTTTAAAAACACAAATTCTGCTTGGTGCTTTAACTTACATAAAAGCTAATATCCGCAACTTATTCGCTTTTTTATTCTGTTGTTTATATATCTTTACACCTTGTTTGTGGAGAGCTAACATACAGACTGAGCAGGCTGCTACTGTATGCTAACTTTCACCAATTGTGTCCTATTTGTTTTGCTCTCCAGTGGAAAGCATAAAGTTAAAACTACAAATGTGGTGCCATAGCCAGCATACTGAGATTCACAGCCAGGATAACATCAGTTAGTGCAAATATAATTTTTATGAAAATCATTAATAATGAGAATTAGAGTCACATATTTGGGAAATGTGTGAATTTTGACTTTTTTGTGAGAATGGCACAGTTGTCTATTTAAAGCTTTTAACCATGTCATTTGTAGATTTTGAGATAATGAGCTGCTAAAACAAATGGCCTATTTATTCCTGGTAGGAAAAGTGTTTTGTGTGTGTGTATGTGCTTTTCTCAGTGTAGACTGTTAATGCACAGCATCTTACAACTTTTCATAGATTATGTTATATGAAGCCATTCTTTTTACCGTACATTGTTCTGAATATATTACAGACTCTTATAAACTGTTCACATTCATTATCCAAATGACAATTTGGCAACACAGAAAATTGACATTATTGAGAAAGTGTGTGTCATCAAAAGCTACCTCATTAACAATCATTAGGCTGATGGCTTACAGGGCACTAGTCAGCCATGACAACGCTACGAGGATGTTCCTCTGTGCGTAGTGAAACATTTGCATGTGAAAACAAATATTTAGCTATTGACCGGGCTTGCTGTTTCGCGCATATTTCACTGTTTGCCATGTCACATTCCTCAGCGAACCAATGTGAGAGTGCCCATTGTGCTGCAAACGAGATGAAATGTCCTGTTGAGAGACGGCCACATGAGTTGTCCGCTTTTGTGTGCCCCTGACCTTCTAATGATCGAGTCATCAGCCCAGGATGGCACCCCTGTCTAGATCTGCAACTCAAGCCAGCATTGAGGAGGGAGATACTGTAGGGGGGGTTCAGACTACACAGAGCACAGAGACTCATTTCAGACCACTATGCTGAGCTGATAATGAAATCTCCCTCACATTGGGGAGGGACTTGGCTTCCTTTTTTAATTACCTGGAAACTGCAAGCCAAACAGTATTGCAATACCCTCAAGATTGTTCGATGGCATTTGCCATTTTGGGGGAGATAGCGAAAACTGTCAAGCAAGGCTAACCCCTCTTTAAACTGGCACATAGATTTCGAGCTAATCCGGGTGGGAGAGGGAGACCGGCTGGATAAATACTGAACAGAACTGAGAAAGCAAACAATTTCAGCTGCTGCTCAAAAGCATGTCCTATAAAGTAAACACCCCCTATCCCTGCACAAGATATGTGCCTAAATTGTCAAACCTTGGGATGCACTACCAGTGATTTTAGTCACGACCGGGAGTAAGTTGGAACATATGGTTTTATTTATTTATTGTGCTGTGTTAGTTGTTAGAGACGAAGGACATCAATACACAGGGCTCTACTCATAATAGCTAAAAGTCTTCAATGAATAAGCCTGCACTTTTTGTGTCTTTTTTTTTCCTTGAGAATTACTGTGCTCCGCCATTGTAAGCAATATGCCCCGGGTGAAAAGGCGCTAAAAGCTACGGTCTGTTCAGAGCTTGTGTCTGACCCACAGTAGTAGTGAATGGCATGGAAATATAAGGGCTTTGAAGATGTTTCTGCAAAATGTTTGTGTTGATAATTGTGAGGCATTTTAGTGTAGTGGTAAAGGCAAAAAAGAAGATTAATTAGGTAATTAGTTGTGAGGGCGTTTTCATTATTGACGCAATTATTGACGAAACTATTTAAAATTTTGTGATGTAAATACAATTTTTAACTTGTTTAGAGCTGTTCTGCTGATAGCAACTTGAAATATATTCTTTTTCCAATACATGAAATAATTTCTCCATCATCAAATCATAGAGATAGCGATAGCGATAATTCAGAGATAGAGGGCTCTGGACGGCGTTACTTTCAACTGCAATCAGTGTAAAGTGTTTGCCACACACTGACATATCATTCAGAGCCGTCTGGAGTTTAAGTAGCACAGCAAGGTGCTGATGAACGACTCTGCAGGAGGACGCCATTTGTCTCCCTCGTCGATGCTAGCTGCAGTGTGTGCGCCGTGTTTTGGCCCTTTTTTCTGCGTCCTCTTGTCCGCGCGCAGTAAGTCTCACTAGAGATAGTGTCACAGGCATCGTAGCACTCTGTCTCTTGCCCTCTGTCTCTTGCCCTCTGTTCTTGAGACGCTCTAAGTCTCTCATGAAGTACCTGCCCCGGACATGGACAAGCATGCTAAAAGGTTATCGGAGGTCTTCACAGACCTTCTATCAAAGATAACACCACTGGCACTCCGCTAACAAAGGGAAACATTGCTGTGTGACAAGGCAGTACATTCAGAGCGAGGATGAGAATAGATGGTTGGAAAGAAGCCAACACATGCAAAAAACGGTGCAAGCTGACTTATTAAATTGCCTTGCAAGATTTTGCTTGTCTTAAGAGGGCGATTAGCGTGAGAAGCTGATGAATAATTGGATTAATATGCAGTTTAAACGTTTCCAGGGAGATTTTACTAGGCTTGAGAATAGACATTAACTAGGTATTTGCCATTGCTGCTTAACACGTCGAAGGAGCAGGTGCAAAGGTCAGAGGTCATGCCATACCAATGGCAATTGTAACTTCACCGTAGGGAATTTTGGCCACATGGTTCTCATATAGCCAACTAACATACACACACACACACACACACACACACACACACACAAACACACACTCGTGTGCAGATGCCCATGATCTCTGCACACTCAAAATAACGGCTGTTATTATTATATTAGGAAATCTGGCCATATCATGTCAGAAATCTTCACAAGCAGTGTTAGTAATGTAGTAAACAACACCAAGTTCTGCCTGAACCCTCAACAGAATCCATCTTAAAAAAGAGAAGTGTGTTCATTTGATTTTTACTGCAGCGACTGCAGAGATCAAACTTGAAAGTTGCAGCTTTACTAGAGTGAAGCGTTTTCCCCTGGCACCCACAAAAAAAATTTTTTTTCACTTTGAAAATAGAAAAACAACCTTTAGGGGTAAAATGGACATCTGGTACAGTTAAGAAGAGATACATTTCATGCTGTTTACGGTAACGTCCCATCATTGAAACCTCCATATTTTGGGCATACACACAGAAGACTGTAGCATTTAAACTCACATGAAAACGTATATAAAAATAAGGTATAGTATACAGGTCATTTGTTATGATGCCACCACGCATACTGTAGCTAGATTAATTATGTTTATTTCATATTTGTTAATGTTTACCTATGACTCCTACTGCATAGCCTAATGTTTTATCCTAGTGACAGGCTAAAGTGCTAATTTGTAAGATTATGCAATTCCAGCTACTTTCTTTAGTAGCAGTATTACTGACTATTGACAAATATGTATATCATTTATTTATTAAACATTGCTCCTATACCTTGGGAATAATCCAAATCAGTGCTACATTCTTCTACAAGTGAAAGTACGATTGTTTATGTTAAGTAAGGTTAGTCCTCTCTGCTGCAGACATGTTCCACGTATGCAGACTAAGGCAGTTTACTACAAAATCGGAAACAAGAGAGATAAATAAATAAGTCAAGCATTTTCCAAGTAGAGATCATTTTAGACCATTTGCTTTAGACCGTACACTTAGATTGTTAAAATAGGTCCTAGAGACAAAGAACCACTTTTCTTGATCTGTTAGGGCTGAAGCTGCACCTCTAACAGATTGCACTGCTGTTAAAGGGAATGAGAGGAGCTGATTTGATTGGCCGTAATTGAAGTCAGCCCCCACCACTCCTACTGATCATTTATTCATTGTAATCCAACCCTTTCACAACTGCCGCTGAGCCCGATTAGGGCCACATGCCCCGAAAGTAGCAATAAAATATTGGCCACACCGTAGATCCACTTGAGCCGTGCATGTGTCTATGATATGACATACTGTACACTGGTGGCTGTTGTGATTTTAGGTATCAAGATGCTCTTTCCAGTAGTTTCACCCAGAGGCCGACTTTGCATACAGTGTTATGCTATTGAAAGAGTAAGCATAAGTACGATACCATTTGCATACTAATAACCAACAAAACACAATTTGTACATTTCACGTTTAATGGTTTAATGTGCACCAGTGATAGGCAGAACAACATAATTTCATACACTTGAAGGATAGCATTCTAGTTACAATGGTTGCAAATGTATTTTTTCCAGTTATGGCTTGCAGTTTACTTGATTTAATGAGCAGCAAGTGCACAATTATTTTAATTGGTAAGATCTTATGACAGGATTTAATAAGTTAGCATTCATTATAAATATCAGCATATGCAAATACAGTAGCTCTCTACAACAAGACAACTGGTTTTACAGTGCCTGAGTTAGAGCTTCATTTCCCAGGACGCAAAAAAAGCATGCACAACCAAAACCCAACAGGTACTGGAAAAATAAACACCTTGGGCCCTAGTATCCTGGTCAAGGCAGGTGGCGGCGGACGGCGCAAGTCGATCTAAGGTGTGTGTGTGTCTTTAGTTACAGCCAATCAAATCAACTCTCATTCCCTTTATTGCCAAATTGCCAATATCGTAATTGACGGCGAAGGTCTATACCGGCAGAAAAGCATCTCCCGGGAGAAAACTGTCAAAACTGATGTCCTTGTACGGGGTGTGCACAGTCGCCAAGTGTGCAAATATGGCACCTCTAATAAACCACCATGATACACGTGCATATATTTTGTTTTGTGATGAAAAAGGTTAAGGATAGTAGTCATTAGTTAGATTATTCACAAAATAGGTCAACATAAGTTACACAAGTGGCGTGTGTGATTTTGGATAGGTATGTGCTTGGTGCACATTAGCCTAAAGCCCGTAAACTACCACACAACTCCTCCGTCTGCGCTAAGACATGGTCTGACCAGGTGGGGACGCTAGCGCAATATTTGGTTTTATTTGACACCAAACTAGCACTGTGCCACCTGATTTTAACTGACACATCCTCTACTGCGCCACCATGCCCATGTAAGCGATGTCATGTTGCACCTGTAAATTAGCAAACACGCCAAGGCTACAGAGTGTGGTATTCCCTTATTTATTTTTATAATTTCTAGGGTTTAAAAATCCATACTGATTTTTCATTATATCCTTCATATTTTTGCCAGTATGGCAGTGAAGTTGGCATTACATTTCATTCTAAGTGCTACTAAAAAGGTCTTAAAATGTCTTAAATTGAACTTGGAGAACCGTGGGTACCCTGTGGCTGCTCTTCTGCTTTTAGCACCGAAACAGAGTGTGTGGGTTCTGCTCAGTGTAGCAGCCACGCAATCGTTAACACCATTAACCGACAGCAGCACACTCATTTCATAACGGTACCCGTTCGACCCGTTTAACATTAAAACCGCAACTGGACCCGCAAACGTGATTTTAAGAGGCGATGTATAATCAGATATATTCTTCCACCTGGTAGCCTACATCAAATTTAGAGGTTCACCCACGGGTGCCAGACCCAGTGCCGGAGAAGATTTCAGTGCCTACCCAGCCACAGACCTCACAGCACGCCTCTGCAATCAATAGTCTAGGTGTTGGACAGCCGGAAGCTTGTGGGTTCCAGTCCCAGAGTTGACCTACCTGTAAGCATCCTAGAGCAAGATGCCTAACCCCTATCTGCTGCATGTAATAGCACCATGTCGCTTTGGATAAAAGCGTTTGCTAAATGACCTAATTGTAAATTCAACAATGCCCTGGTTGATGTATTACTGGGTGATTATGTTATAATATTTTTTTCTGAACACAGGTTCCTAAAGTAATTTCAAGCTTATCCAAGTCAAAGTAGCTACCAGTCCTGTGTACTTGAGGACAGAAGATTGACCTTCGGAAATATTCCCCCCTTCCCCAAATTAACCCATTTATTAATTAACTGCGGTAATGTATTTCTATTATATGTTTTGGCTCCCAACTTGTGCAAAATCATGTAATATATCAATATTTATATGGAATGGCTACCAAAAAAAATTCTGGCACATATTTTGACATGAGATGAATCTATTATTTTGTGAGACACATAGCTATGTGCTGTATGTCAGACACCATAGAAAGAGCTTGTGGAAAATAATCTTATAACGATGGAAAACAGGTGTTCTGAGGCAGCATATGAGATTGCCTGTTGACTAAGGATTTAATTAATTGTCACAGAGCTCCAAGTCGTATGGCTTCTACATATGATGAGCACAAAGAGGGGGGATAAGAGCGAGTTGCCTCCAGTATTGAATATTACAAACGGCAGTGCCGGTAGAATCTCTAATGAACTTCATCAGGTTTCATTCGAATGGTTATCAGGGTGATTTCATTCCTCTGGCCTTTGTGTGTAATTATTGATTGTCCCAAGAAAGGTGAGTAGCACAAAGCCTGGTAAACAGCAAGTAATTAGTATTTCTGGACCTTTGGCAGGATTATACTCAGGGCTGCGTTTATTTTACTGCATGAAAGCAGAGGGTGTAGGCGTGTTTTTTTTCTTCTTCTACAGATAACTTGAGGACAATCTGCTGACGGTTTTACCTTGAGATGCCTTTTTATCTCTTTGAAATATTGTGTGCAATTGGATTTTTTATTTTTATATTCTTTCAATGAAGGGAAGTAAGCATTATCTCGAAACAATCCGAATTTTGAATAACGGTAATGTCCTGTATGACAGCCAAAGAACCTGCGTGATTGTTAGCATAGCACATCCACATCGGCTCAATAGCTTTGCAGATGGATTAAACAGTGTGACATCACACTAGACTAGTCTAGCTCTCTACGAATTCGATTTTTTAACATTTGATGTGCTTTTTTTGTGGGGAGATAGGATGCTCATGGCAAGGCCTTCTGTACCATTTGTTTAGGCTCCAGGAAGTCTCTATTTAATAATTTCCAGTTAATATTCACTAAGAATTGGCCTACCCAACCATACTGCGGTTGGGCTCAATGATGTTCACGATGTGTCTTGCAATCAGTGAGGAATCTGATTTTGCCAGTAGTCAGCAAAGTTACATTTTTAATTCTGTTTCTACTTCGTTTTTCAGGAGATGTAGCCTTTTTATTCATGGGAATGATAGCCTGTGCCATGTGGAGTCTTTCATGCAGAGTAAAATGGAGAACACATTGTACTCCCCGCTGAAGGATCCTCCAAGCTGGTAGAGACGTGATGCCCTGAAGTCGGGTGAAAGAATACCACCGACTTTTATGAAAAGCAATACACCATTAGTAGGTCTTTGTTGTGGGTCACTCACTACAAAATATCACCGCAGTTCTGAGCTGCCTGTCTGCCATTTCTAGCCCTGGGGGTGAGACCATGCAGTCACTTTTACCAACCCTCCCCTTTCTAGAATACTATTTTTGTCATATTCTGAGTTCATAAACTAAATGTGAAAACACTGGACCAAGAGTAAATGGTAGTTATAATAAAAAGTCAACTAGTCAAGGTATAAAATGTTTACAAATAAAAGGTTATAGGAAAAATGTAGGGTGACATTATTCACCCTATTATTAAATACAAAAATTAAATACAATTAAATACAAAAAAATGGGTTCCATTATACTGTAAGTAATACAAAGACTGGACAATTTCTCAAATCCACTTAAAAAGTTATGCTACAGACCTATGCTATTGACCTAAACACAAAAGAAGAGCAATGCTTGAATGTGACAAATATGTGAAACTTTATTTAACCACAGAATAGACAAATCAGAGCAGCATTTTAATGTATACTTCCACAACGCTGGTTTTGATTCAGGTGCTGCTGTGGCCAAGGCTGTCTGAGCTCTGTGATGGACAACCAGCCCCTGGGCCCAGCTGTCTCCCCCTGACACAGGAAGACCTGATTGATTACGTCTACTGCCAGTCTTCCTGAGAACTGCCAATACCCTTTATCGAGAGTCGGATGAGTGGGGCCTTGCCAAAATAAAGGCATCAAGTGGGTGTCTCCAATTACCGAGCTGAGACCCTGTGCGAGAGGACGGCAGATGGATCCACCAATGAATGACAGAGGATAAAGCTCTGCCGCCTGAAATATCATATGCCTCTGGCTGCAGCTTTCTGTTAAATATGGGCCTCATTTCAAGAGATTATAGTCATCAACAGCTCGATTTCAGTGAGGTTAGTGTAAAAGAGAGGACGAGATAAGCTGGTAACGTGATCGGATGATAAGAAACTATCCATGGAGGATGACAAAAGGAAGCCTTTCTAGTTCTCAGTATATGGAGTAATTACACCACACTTTCTTGTTCACTGCACAGTGAAGTGTTGGCTCTGACACAGTACAAAGCTTGATACAGCCGGCGTTGTGCGTGCTAGTGTGTGTGGGGGAAGGGGGGTGAGGGGTCACATGTATCCACTTACTTACACATTGGGAACTTTCTGAATGAACGTTAAAACTGTTTTTTTTTAGTCACAACCCCCTGAAAATGAAGTTAATAGTTTGCGACCCCCCTTGTATGTGAACAGATAGCATAGGCAAGAAAATATAGTCACCTGAGCATTGGAGCAAGTAGAGCAAATGCACCCCTATTATTCAATTGGGGGAGCAAAGTTATGGTTTTGCTACCCCAATTTTTGTCTTTTAAAAAAAGAATCTTATCATCATACAGTCCCCGCAATCAGGTGATTATATTTAAGCAGCCTTTATCGGTAATAAACTTTACTGTTTTCAGCAACAAAAAGTAGGCCTAGTAAAAAAAATAATAATTACACCACCTTTGAGTTGGTTCAGTTGAACCCATTGCTGGTCATTTGCCACAGCATGCATGAATCCACACAGGAATGAGTCTGTGACACAGGTTAGCAGAAAACCAGGTAGTTCCTTTGGTAAGGTCGAAAAAACTCCTCAAATACACATACACACACATAATAGACGGTGAATTAGCAGTGTTATGAGTCAGTGTTAAATTAGGCGTGTATCTGATACACCACCCAGCATTTATTTTAGTGAGAAATCTTAATTTCTGAAATGGTTTGCCTCTCATTTAGTCTTCTCCCACTATCGCAGCTAAGCAACAGAGGCTGGTAATGTTGTCAATTGTCAGCGACAAAATGCAACGTTTGTGCGCAAATACAGATGGATTATATTGATGCTGAATTGACAAGAAGACAGGCAACATATGACGCCTTTCATCTTGTGTCTTTTGTTTCTTTATGTGTTTTTACGGACACATATAGAATGTTTGTTTCTTAAAGGGAGTTTGTTATAGGCTAATATTTGTGTGTTTTTTCTTTCCTCTCACCTTCTCAATCTAACTAATCTAGACCAGTGAAGGTGCGCTGTTTCTTGTATTAATCCAAAAGGTTAGGTAGAATTTCTTTTTCTGATAAAAAATGATTTACAAAATAAACCCTTGACCCCCATCTAGACTTTGAAAACGTAATGCAAATATAAAAGATGACTGGAAAGTTGAACAGAACTACAGTTGAAGTGGAGTGAACACAAGGAGTGAACTCTAGGCCGTCCATAAAAAAAAATGAGTAGAAAACTGGAAATAACAAAGTGGTCGTGGATGGGGAAGGGTTGTTGTAAGTAAGACACAAGCCCTCAATGATGCCATCTGATAGAAGGTTGAAATAAGAGGATGGGAATATGTAAAATATTCAGCATATTGGAACTTTAGGCATCCATCAAAATTCTTGAAAAAACAATAGGTTTAGGGTAAGGCAACTGAGACCTCCTTTATGATTAGGTCTTTTGAGTACAGTATACAGTATGCGCTTTGCTGTCATGACCCTCACCACTACGCTTTGTGCAACACAAAACAGGCCACTGCAGGTGAGAAAGCAAACCTGTACAAAGCCGGCTGCTGTTGGGGCACCGCAGTAGCTCCTGGTGATCACTTATCAGTAGGCAAATCAGCTTAGTCATTGACCCTCCTGGCCTCTGGCGCTCATTAGTGCTGCCTCTGACAGTGATAGAAGGCAGGGTTTGTCCTGCAGTATGCTGCACACATTGGGAATACAGGGGTTGCAACTAGTAGGTGGTCAGATTAGTGTGTGCCAGAGAGCTCTCTAGTCTACTCTGCCCCAGGCAAGCTTTTCCCCTCCGCGTGACGGGGCTGCTATAGGACTGGGGGACCCTCCACGCCACCCTTTTCTGTCCTTCAGTAATCCAGCTCTCGTTACCCGGGATATGGGAAGAGAAAGCAGAATTGAAGAGTGGCTGCACTGAGTGATGTCATGTGGTTCAGGAAAGCACTCAAGGCATTATGGGCCCAACGTGCTGAGTGCACTGAAATGAGAGAGGATCAGCTGCAGCTTTCTAGCGGTTTCCACAGCCTGGGCCATGCACAACAATGTGGCAGCCGAACACCCGAGTCCCTCCGCATATTCTGTTTGGAAAATGGCTCAGTGCACCTCTAACCCTTCAAATACTCCAAATAATACCTGGATTGTATTTTTAGTAGTTTATACAGGTTGAATAATCCTCTTGGGTCCATGTGGGTCGGGATTTTGAATCCCATGACATAAGTAAAACATAAGTAACTTGTGTTTTCTGCTTAGTCTGACGAATACTCATCATCTAACTAGCTGATCATCTCATCAACTAGTGCAACAATCTTCCAAAAAACTAAACTTCTTCATACCTTAATAAATGTATAATTTGTACTTTGTATTGCATTTAATGGCAGTATAATCTTGCTTTCTCTATCAAGTTACATTCTTCAACACTGAAACAACTATTCAAAAAGGATAATCACCAGCCAAAAGAATTACAAAAGATAGAGTGAGAAAAATCTCCTCTTCCCACATTTTTCCAGTTCCACCTGGGGGCTGAGATTAGAGTGCTGATACAAGGTGCAGAAACTGACACATTATGTGTGTGTGTGTGTATGTGTGTGTGTGTGTGTGTGTGGGGGGGGGGGTTCTACATTGCTTTGGGCTTCTTTTGACTGCATTTCTATAAATAATCCAAGGTGCAATGTTAACACAAAGACTCTAAGAAAGAGATACGATTACCGAGCGCCATAAAGAGAGAGAGAGAGAGAGAGAGAGAGAGAGAGAGAGAGAGAGAGAGAGAGAGAGAGAGCAGTGAGAAGAAAGACAATACCAGAGCATGTGGGATGTGTGGCTGATTTCTCTTTTAGTTTGGTCGGGTGTGAAGTCTATGGAGTGGTGTGCTTCACCCACACGCGGTATTGGCCAGATTAAACGTGTTGTATGGAGGCTCTCATGGTATTTAATCTGCTTTCCCCAGGCCATTACCCCAGCATGGGGGAGTGCAAACACCCCGTATTGTCTTTGCTCTAATTCTGTGCCATCTTTTATTAAACCAGCATGACAGTAGGAGCGGATGGGGGTGGTGTGTGTGTGTATGCGGGGACGGGGGTGTTGACAGAGGTACTGGGAGAGCAAGGTGTTGTATCATACTATTGCATTACCTTCTTTTATAAGGGAATATAGGAATCTGAATTTAAGACAAAGCTAAGATCTGGTCATTCCTAAATGAATTAATAATCATTATTCATATTTAATGTCACCTACACTTTCAAAGAGCTGGGTGTCCATTGTACTGTATCTAGACAAACTAGTCTAGACAAACATTGGCTGGTATTAGGTGTGCCCTTACTAAAAAAATTGACCAACTCCAATACTTTTAAGCAGCAATTTATGCAGAGAAACAGACCCGCATTGAAATGAGCAAACAAATATATATGTTTAACCATGACTAATGATGTCTTGGTTTTATTCCAGGCATTAATAAATCAAATTAGCCCATTTAAGAAATTGTGGTGGTTACTGTGCTGGTGACAGAACCTCTTCATGTGAGTTAATGTGGTTTGTCTTTGTATGAAATTTCACCACAAGTTGCTAAATAATAGGCTATTGATAAATGGGATATTTGGACGGCAATGTTTCTTGCAAGTAGCTCCAGAGAAAAATATGAAGATAAAAATTGCTTGAGAAAATACAGTAAATGATCAAGTAGGAAAAACATTGTGACAGACATTATGCCATCTTTGTGGACTCCAGATGTAAATAAATGCAAATTAATAAAAAGTGAGGCTGTTCGGTCAAGAGGGGTGACATCTACAAGGTTTGGCAGACTTAGTTCTATCCCTCAGTACTAGGCAGTTGTACCACTAAAGCTATCAAAGCTTGTAATAGCAGGGCAGATAAAGTGCTGCTTCAGTATTACCAAAAGGATGTCGTTCAGTGAAAATCAAATATGCATGTAGCGGTCAGCAGCCACGAGCATACACACAGTATTGGGCTTAACGTGCCGCGCACGTGTTTATTCACAGGTGTAAATGACAGCTTAGGGAACAGAAATGTACCGAGGCTATAACCCTGCCTGGTTTGGGTTGCTAACTAAGAGAAAACACAGCTCTTCACGCTGTCTAGTAGCAATGTTTATAGAGTCTAGTAAAAGAAGGGCGTGGCGCTTGTCCGCCGTGCCGTCGGCCACCTCTGCCCTGGCATCGCTCGAGAGCTCTGCCTCCTCTCTGCTCTTGTAGGGAGACAAGTGCAATTAAAACCACCTGCTTCCAATCCCCGGGACCCCCGAGAAACACGCCTCCCCACAGTGCCGCACAATGCACAAATATGATGTAGTGCGAGGTAGGGTTATCGTCTAGCTCAAGAGATACACTTATGGAAAAGGCAGATAACTGAGAAGACTGACTCCGCCAAAGGACTGAATACTCGAGCAAAACGGCATTACTTTTTCAGATTCGGGAGGGGGGTTGCCAAGTCTACTTGGTGGTTACTACCGTTGTCGTTTTGCAGAGTTTAACGGTGATTCAACATGTTGAATCTAGGACCGTTTGAGAACGTCCAAAGCCAGTAACAAGCCAATCAGAGCACAGTAAAGCCCGAGAGGAAGTGAAGGAAGAATAGGGAATATTTTGGACCCAAAAAAATTTATAATTTGTTTATACTGGTTTTGTTGTATTTTCTGTCAAGCTACTTTTTTTGTTAAATAAACAATGGCTACAAGCGCAGACTAAAGTATTATTGCTTTTCATTGCATTAATTACATTCACAGAACAGATGTTTTTATCCAAGAACCAGTACAGTACTTTTTGGTTGTAACAAATGACCTAGTTCTGCCACTGCAGTTTGTCTTAATTTGTTTACGTTTAATTTCTACCTTGGTTTATTTCTAGTTAAGTGGAATAGTTTATTCAAATTAGTTTAGTTAAATTGGACAGTTTCTAATATATGCGTAATACAGTATACCTTCTATTTCCCTCTTCAAAATGTAAATGAGTCGTGGTCTGTATGGTTTAGTTACGCTCACACAGTTAAGTCTTTTTCGTGTCCACTACGCCTTGGTGGCTTTGCAGTAAATGTCCGTCCACGACTGCGTAATCAGCAATCAACCAATCAGCACAGTCATTGGGTGTGTTTACATGCAAACCAGTATCCCGGTTTTGCTATTCGTAAACGCCATATTCGGGATATGGCATTTAAATTAACACAAAGAAATGTGGTGAATTATACCCCTATATACATGATAAATACTAGGTTTTATTGTTTCTGAGAAAACATACTAATGCATCTACAAAGTCAAAGCAAGGTGAAATTATTGCCTGGCAATGTGTTTTCACCCAGATTCCTTGGTCAAAACAGTTTCCCAGTCTACGAGGCTTTTGATCAACAACATTGACGCGAGTTGCCATTGAGAAAAACAACAACAACAATATACAGTATTTGGTTCATTAAGAACAGGAGCCAAAGAGAATATTTCATCCCAAATGTCAGCATGTGGCCTTATATGGAGGGAAGGAAGCTATACAATGATGGGGTTTACTAAAGTAACTTATTCTGTATTCAAGGTCATTTAGAAGAATATTTAAAGAGGAAAGTTTTATTTCAAAGGATCGTCAGTGTTTAAATACTAAGCATTAGGAAGAGCCTGTGGTCTGTACAAACAACATAGCTTTAGACATTTTCTTCAAAAGTACAGAAGCAAGGCTTGACTTGCTCTGAACATCAGAGGAAGATTTGAAATCCACACACTTTCATCTCAAATGTACTGACAACAAAATGGATCCCATCACTGGTGTTTGTTTATTTTCATACCCAAAACAGGCATGTGTTAAAATATGATAAGATTGCCAAGCAGCTACAGAAAGATGACATTATATCCATGACAATGATGTCCTCTCAAAACACCTTTTTTTCTATTATGCTCCTCATGAATCAGAGGCCCTCAGAGAGGTACACAAAGAAGATTTATTTTATTCAATACAATGTAGGCCATAAGCCTTAAAGCAAGGGTCAAGCCCCCGTGAGTATTCTCTGACCAAACCAGAAAGAGAATAGAAGAATACCACAAAACCCACGAGGCTATACCAGATTGCTCTTATTCTCCACTAAAATACTTTATGGTAAAACAAAACATCACAAAGAAAACATTAATTCCCCTTTAGTGAAGACATGTTCTAGTCTGTACTCCATATGTAAATGAAAATAATACGAGTGTGGCCGTATTATCACTCTTTTCCTGGCATTAGACCATGCCTTTGCAATGCATTAGTGAGTGTACAAATATATCAACCACCTATGTTTTATGGAAAATTATCTTATGCATCACTGCATACTTGTAACGATTAGAAAACCCATGTTCACAGAGGAATGTTGGGTTATTTCAAAAGGTATCTGTGTATGTGTGCGATTGGCAAATCTAACCACCCGTAAATAACTTGCAGGACAGTGACATTGAGCTATTGTTGCATTAGTCTATATTTTTTGATGGGTTTAACCAAAATATTTGTTTGGTTTGTTCTTAAGATCTTTCTATGTACTCCATTTTATGATTGCACTTTTAAAAAAAAACAACGACAATGCAAATAAAGCAATATTACACATTAGTCTTCTAATTCAAGAAAAAGAAAAAAAAAGAAAGAAAAAGAAAATTGACGGGGAGCTCTAAGCCTGCTTGTGAATTTTGTTTTGAATACACCTATTCTACCATCAACTCTGATGGTTTAAAGGCAAAGTCTAAAGTCCAGTCTATAATTTGTAGAAGGTGCAGTTTTAAGAGACTGAGAAACAAGACCTTAGACTCTATTTGGTCACTTCTCATCAGCATAGACTAGATTTTTAAACTGCTTAGTTTGTGCATTTTTTCCTAATGGATGATGTTATCCTATACTGTGTTACAATATGTGTGTTGTAATGCTAATGGTGTGGCACAGGATAAGTTGGAGGCCTTTGATACTGTCATTAAGGGCTATAGAAACAAAGATGACTTGAAAAGTTTTGGCATTATACATTGGTAGGGCCATGGTTAGTAGGGCCAGGGTTAGTAGGGTCAAGTGACACTTTCCTCAACTCTATTTCATCATGTCGTGTGTGTGTATTCCTCTCACTTGTGCTACGAATATTTTTAGAACATTGTCACTGTCAGGTTGATGGCCTGTGTACTGCACTTGGAAAACAAATTAATTTCCTTATAAAATCTAGACACAAATGGCTCCATTTCTTTTCTGTATAGAGAAACCTGAGCTCATCCCAACCAGCGCAATCTCTCTCCAATCCTTGTTTATCTCCGTGGCTCGAATGTAGAAGACTGAATAGGCTAGCTGAGGAGGGCATTGCAACTTTTGGCACTAAAATGGATTGTAGGCCTATTCATTTTCACTGTCATTTTGTCATTACCACCAAATAGATCTGTGTGGCACTGTGACAGCTGTCTCCACCCACCTTGACAACGACAACTGTACACCTCTCCTGACCCGTGAAAAACGGGGGCTGTGATAAAGGAGGAGGCAGCCACTGGAGTTGCTCTTTAACCCAAAACCCACAGAACCTGTGTGCTCTTCACAGCAAATACCCTGGTTTGACTGCCACACCAGTATACAGTTTCCTATAGTGCTGGGGACAGTTTAGTGCAATGCTCCAGACCAAAAAAAGGATAGCCTACTTTTTAAGCCTATAAAATCAGCTTAACTTTTATGTGCTGTTTAGGTCAAAATTGCCTGTTTTATAGGTCTACTAAAGGAATTAATGTATGTTAAAATTAATTAATTTTCACTTTGAAACGCCACATGCTTGGCTTATATTATTTGAAGAAACGGTAAAATTAGATATTTTCACCGAGGCCATTTGCTACACCCGCCCCCTTTCACATTTACATCACACAAACACTGTTTGGGTCTTTCATGACAGTACGTTTTTCATTATAAATCACTGTATCTGTATCACAAAAAAAAAAAAATGGCAAGCATTAAACGTATATCTATTTATATTGTTTTTAACTGAGACAAGATTTCTGGTGTTCCCCTGAAAAAAACTGACACAGTAGATAGTCTACAGAAGCACTGTGTAAACTCCTAGCAGAGGAGAGGCCAATTAGGTTGCAGCTATGGTAAATTCTTCCCAGCCATGCCTCAGGCCCTGCCCTCACAATGTTACCCAACTTGTGCCCATACAGGAGAGGTCATGCCATCCGTGTTCTATAAGAACAAATGCAGAAGGATACATTGTGAAGATCGGCCTACAGTACATAATTATCACTATATTAATGGTTTGTGTAAAATGGTCACCCTATCAATTACCAAACACTGTCAGACATTTACAAACATTTTTACAAGTTACTTACTGTAATTCTAATTTACCATAACTGTTTTTACTTTTACAGTATGTCACGATTGGCGCGCACAGGCCTATGCGCGCTCCGTGCGTGCCTGCCCTATCTGCGCACCTGTGAGGGATTA
>JAOEHI010050925.1:0-19783 GCA_025447815.1 Percopsis transmontana | reverse complement strand
CCTTGTTACATGATGCTGTCCTTATTTTAGAGAATGTTATCTACTTGTAAAACTGGTGGTTAACCGGTTCAACTGTTTAGATAGATTGAAAAAAAGGCTTTTTGTTTTTGATGGTGCTGTGCACATTAATGAACATGAATTGATTGAGAGAAGCCGAGAAAAAGTGGAACAAAAGAATCAGTGAGAGAAACTGTATGCAAGAGACACATTGGGACAAAAAGAGATACAAATAGAATGGGGGAAATATATTTGCGAGCAACGGGAATGCAAAAGGGAAGGGGATCATTATATATATATTTTTTAAATGGTGCAGTGGATGAAATGAAAGAAGTTTTTAGTGATACTGTGGGATGATTAATCATTATGGATTTTAAATTGGGAGGGGTACTTTTTTCGTGGTGGGTGTTTGCATTCACACATGGCCCCATGAAGGAGATGACTGCATGTGTGAAAGGGGCTTATGACAATGGAGAGTTTCCAGACGCAGAGAGGAACAAGTCTGGTGCTGAAGCAAATTGATCTAATAATAATTTTTTTTTATAATTACTGTGATGTATTCATACTGACAACAAATGTACAAAAGTTGCATTGTATAAAAGCATTGATAAATAACTTAAATGCAGGAACAACATGGATGCAGGAGATTGTTCCTCTGATCCAAAGTGATGGGGATCCAGCCTGTGTTGAAACTGTACCTAACTGGGACCGGGTTCCCTGGCTAGAGGAGCACAGGGCTTGCATCCTCAACCTGGAACAATGGCCTTCTCCGCACATTTTCACTACACATTACCACTACACCATGATGCCAGCATCTTTCTTCAGAGTCAAGCCAAAGGTAATTCTATTGCAGTATGTGATGGCCGCACTAGCAGCCACACATGGAAGCAACAACTCACGGTGGTAACCCTTTCATTTCATATTGCATATAATAACTGGACACAGATTCTAGTTTTAAAAACAGTTTTATTAGTTATTTGAGATTAGTTCTCTATTTGGGTGCACACATTTAGTTAACGTTGTCAATTTGGCTAATCTCCAGTTAATTATTTTTGTTTAACTTAAGTTACATTATGTGAAATTACTATTTTTTCTTTTGAGTTACCAGTTCCTGGGGAGTTTCTGTTGGGGGTCTTTGGCTGGTTGACAAAAGGACTACCAACTAAAGCCAAGCTGCTTAAGTAGGGGATGGATAAGTGGACTGCACTATGTTCTCCCATATCATGGGGGTGGAGTTTCTATTTTTGAGTTGTGTTCTTTTCTTTGCTAGTTTATGCTTTTGTTGTTATAATTAGTTGATTGTGTATCCTTAGTTTATATTAGGTAGCGTTGTTTTAACAGGGTTTGTCGTTATTGTGGTTTGTTTATATATTATTTGTTTGTTTATTCCCCTTTTTGTCCGAATAGCCAGATCCGCCACTATATAAGTTTCCCCCATGGTTCAGTCTAGAGGTTGGTCTGTTCTGTTAGTGGAGGTCTGTTTGTGCAACTTCTGTTGAGGTTATATTACGGTTATGTTACCTGAGTTAGGTTTTGTTTAGTTGACCTCTTTTATGGGCGCATTTTATGTTCTATTTTTTGTAAATTTGTAGTTTTTTGTATTTTGTAAATAAAAACATATATTTTTGGAACCTGACTCCTCATGCCTGATAGCTTGGTCCCTCACACAGTAGAAAAAGCTTACATAGCCTACCTTCAAGGTGAAGTAATGATTTACCCATGATGTAAAGAAAAGGACTTACTATGCATTACAATTAATATGTATCTTAAAGATGTTTTAAACCATGCACACTCCCGTAATATGGAGTCAAGTCTTTTTTAGAATGAGTTATTTTTGGCTATATAGAAGGACCCTAGCAGATGTTGCCAATCTTCATTTAGTTCTGCCTCTGCTAAACAAATCACTACTGATTTGACATACTGTAACTGTGCACCAGAGTTTCCCCCAAATCTCCCACCCAATGATGAAGTACACAATATTAGGATTGTAAGGTACGATTGTAAGGTACAGTGCCCTAATGTTTTGCAACCTTCCGACTGTGGAATGGTTATGTAAAAGAACCAGGAGATTACACAAACTATTAATGACTATAATTTCTTTACCTCAGGTTATTTATGTCATGATGAACCCCAGAGATGTGTTCACATCTTCATTTCACTACCATAGGATGGCTTCCTACCTAGTTAACCCAGGCACACAGAACGAGTTCCTACGAAAGTTCCTGGATGGAAAAGGTTGTTTTTAACATTGTTCTGGTCTATAACAATCTACAATATTTTTAATGTATTACCTGTCACAGACACAGAACCTAAATTTAGTGTTTAGTATTTATATTTGATAAGAATAAATTATACCGGTCATTTAATCAATAACATGACTGCTTTGCTCTCATTCTAGTTTTGTTTGGCTCATGGTTTGATCATATTAAAGGCTGGCTGAACGCAAGTGAGAAGGAATGCATTATGTATATCGCCTATGAGGAAATGATAGCGTGAGGGTTTCAACTGCCTTAAAACTATGTGATGTAATGCAGTTACTACCAGAAGAATATTTAAATAATAATAATTTGGGTCACCTGTGTGACAGGACCTGAAGGAGTCGGTGACCATGATTGCCAAATTCATAGGTAAATCTTTGACTCCGGAGATAATAGAGAAGATAGCCGACAGCTACTCCCTGGTTCCCAGTGACTTCATGGACCAGAGCAAGTCTCAGTTTCTCAGGAAAGGTGTGGTTTCATTGTGTTTTGCAGGTTATTGATTAATGGATACACTGATATCATCTGAAGCCAATATACAATGTGGATGATTTATGTACACAACAAGTGTCTAACTACTATTGTATTTTACTTATTTTTTAGGAATTGCTGGAGACTGGAAAAATCAGTTAACAGTGGCACAGAGGCAAAATACTTTGATGCTGTTTTCAAAGAGAAAATGAGAGATGTCAGATACAAATTTGTCTGGGATTGAAAGATTATACTGTCCAGAACAACCCATTGTACATTAAAGGGTTGTTTTATATAAATAAATATGTTCAGTACCCTACTAGATGTAATATCTTTCATGCCTCTAAGGTCCACTGACTAGTCTACAGTATAGCATTTGTACACTAGGTGTCGCCCTAACACTTCCCAAATACACTTGGGCTATAAACAAATATCAAGCCTTGGACATGTAGCTGCTAACATTAATTTACACAGCTAACTTTAGAAATCGGCTACCGTTTTTATTGGGTCCATCCACGTGAGCGAAACACACACTGGAACAGTAAGATATGGAATTATGGAGATAGATACGTTTTTGTTATGGTTATATGGCAATACTGATGGCGAGGTAGCACGTTTACAACCGCTAATGTTAGCAACCCAGTGAAGTGAATGGACAGATGCAAGTTTGGCTTCATAAGAGTACAGTTTCTTAACTTTTATTCACTTTAAGATAAGATTTGAACCATTGAATGTAATCATGCAATACCCTGTATTGTATAACTTGCCACTGATGGTTAGATACGTTTTTACCAAATCTTACAAGCGTTGGAAAGTACTCCCGCTGAAAAACTGTTACATTGCGTTGTCAAGGTAATACAGTATACTGTCAGATTGCAATAGTCAAGGAGATGGCATGTAGTAATCTGTTTATACAATATTTTGTAACGAGACATTATATTCTTTGCAAAGTTGGGTCATATGGGGACCCAGGGAGATCCCCAGTCTCTAGAGAAAAACCTTGTGTCTTTCACATCCACCCTATTATTCAGAGCCAGTGCATGTTGAATTATGTCCATTCATATATTTATAATGTTTTTCATTAATCAATGGTTATACCAGAATGACAGATTTGCCTCTTCCCCTCATCAGAAGTATATGCTCTCTTCGGGATTTCTTTACCTGGTTAAGGTTTTATTTTGCGTGACAATGAATGGCTATTAACTTAGGCCACATGCTTTTCTTGGCAACCGATCACGTGAATCAGCTGTGACTATCCTGGAAAACAAAACTCAAAGCTATTGACACTCCCTACCCTTCCCTTTTGTTTTTGTTTCCTACAGCAGCCTTCTGTTTTGTTTTCCATCTTGACCAAGAGTTCGGACTACCTTAATAATCATCGTGATTTTTTTTTAAAATTCATAACAGACCAATGGCACCTTTTCAAAAAACACACCATATTGATGTTACACTCAAACAATATAATGAACCTAACATCCACGTGGAAATGCATTTTCTATGCATAGTGTAATGTAATCCATTATAAAGTATTTTGGTAGACTGAATGAGCTGATAACTTTCACTTTCGTTTCTCTTGAACATCACTATTATTGGTTGACTGTAAAATAGGGAGGGTCTAAGCGAGTTTATAAGACAGGGCAGTGGTAGGTTTTAATAGTTTCACCACAACTGGAGGAACATGCAATTTACTTGTAATCTGAAAAATATGTAAGTTTTACCGAGTTTCTGTTCATTCGTTTGCATTAACTGTTGTTGAACTGAATGCTTTGTTTCTCTGTCTCAGCATACAGTTATTGACTTATTGACTTGGCTTATTTTGTTTAGCCTATGCAGTGTTATGGTTAAGTCAATATTTAAAAAACTGTTCGTAAATGTCTTCCCATACAGCAAGGTCTAGTGAAGAAAGCATTGATTGCTTTTATGTTTGATCAGTGGTAATTTGGTTGCTTTACCTTTAAATGCATGACATTAATTATTTTGAGGAAATTAATTTAAATCATAGCCTACTGTTGGCATTGTAGATTCCTCAGTGTTGTCAAAACTTAAGCAACTACACTTAGAATACATTTTTATTGTCTTCACGCATAATCATAATTAGATTAGATTTTCTTTTACT
Source organism: Percopsis transmontana (assembly GCA_025447815.1). NCBI lineage: Eukaryota > Metazoa > Chordata > Actinopteri > Percopsiformes > Percopsidae > Percopsis > Percopsis transmontana. The sequence continues at coordinate 14,941 of JAOEHI010050925.1, read as the reverse complement.
CAGTTCACCACTATCATCACTACCCCACATCTCCATAATACTGGTGAAAATGTTTCTTACTTCTCATAATCTCTCCTTCCTGTTACAGTCTCCCGATAGCCTAACAATGGGTAAGGGCCTGAAAAAGATAACAGACATGGTAAAGCAGCATCCAGAGGGGATTTCCCTAGAAGAGATCGCTGGAGTATATAAGAGCACCTACGACAGAAAGCTGGCCGGATTTGGCTTCAAGTCCATTACCGGCCTGATAGAGTCCCTGCATGAGGAACTGGTTATAGAGGGGCAGCGAGTGTTTCACAGGACACACAGACCTGGTGGTGCTGGTGGTGCTGAGGCTGGTCCTGCACAGCCTTGTCAGAACCTGACCCAAGAACAGTTGTTGCAGACTGGAGGCAAGGTAAGTTAATAGAAGATTTTTGATTTTTAATATAATTATTTCAAATGCCATGCCACCAAAGAATTGATTTACGGCACATACATTACACATTTTGGAATACATTTGGTTGTGTGCCGGGATAGTCTAGTGGTCTGGCTGTTGGACTCCCAGTCGGAAGGTCATGTGTTCAAGCCCCAGAGTTGGCCTACCTGTAAGCATCCTTGAGCAAGATGCCTAACTCCTGTCTGCTCCATGCAATAGCAGCATGTAATTTTAAGTTGCTTTGTATAAAAGCTAAAATAACCTAATTTTGTGCGATCAGATTTTCCTTCGTATACAATAACATACCCCATGTGTTGAAATTACCCTTGTTCATTTCTCTGCTCTCCCTAATAGTCCTCCACTAGCCTAAAAATCGAAAAAGGCCTGAAACAGATAACCGACATGGTACAACAGCATCCAGAGGGGATTCCCCTAAAGAAGATGGCTCAGTTCTATAACCAAGCATACCAGGAGAAACTGACTGTAGCCACCTTGGGCTTCAAGTCCATTACCAGCCTGGTAGAGTCACTGCATGAGGAACTGATTCAAGAGGGGCAGCGAGTGTTTCACAGGACACACAGACTAAATGGTACTGCACAGCCAAGTCGGAGCCTTACCCAGGAACAGTTGTTGCAGAGGGTTACCAAGGTCAGTTCATAGATGTACCGTCACTTTAGTTTAACTTATCTTTTGCCTACATAAAGTGAAGACGCATGACTGTTAAAAGGAAATTCTGACCAAAATCAACCTGGACATTTCATGGAAATAAATGTATATTTTAATGCTGTATTACGCTAATCCATGTAATACAATGATGATTTAGCTTACTTCCCGTCCATGAAAGCTTCTCCATTTAGTTATGTTACGCAGTTATGTTTTTATAAGAAAGATGACATTCCCCAACAAACAACATCAGCAGTGGTCAGTCCATCAGATAAGGGATGCAAAACTCAGTAGGCCAAGTGTTGTCCATTTGGTTTCAAATCATTCACTTGCTACTTACTTTCTGTAGGTGGTGCCAAAATGACCTAAACTAGAAAGTAAAAAGTAGAAAGAAGGTTGCAAAAGGAATAACAATGACAATGACTGCTGATTTAGTGTGCAGACACACAAATGAGCTCTGCAGTGATGGCAGACACCCTGTTTTACTGTAGGTGTTAGAGCAGAACCCATCTGCATCAATGGAACAGCTACGGAGCAGCTACCTGCAGCACTATGGCGAAGCTCTTCCTGAGGCTCAATATAAGACTCTGTATGACACAACATGCGCTGATAAAATAACCACAGGACTGGAACATGCAGAAGAGCCTCCAGTCCAGAAGGCCTCAGGTGAGCAGGTCCTTCATTTAGCCATTCAGCAAACCTTTCCAAAAGAAAATCCCATTTCACTCTCAGGTTGTCTCCCTGCTTCACAGCTGCTCCCAAGGATCCCGGGAAAGATGTGAAGAAGAAGCCAGAGAGAGAGCAGCCGGAAGCCAGCCGCTTGTCTTCCTCTGAATTCCCAGCGCTCGGGGTGGAGGACAACCTGATCAAGGATCAAAGTCGGAGGCTGAGAAATGAAGCCCAGAGAAAGGGCAACAGCCCAGTCTTTAAGGAGGCCTACCACAGCCAGCTGAAGGAGGTCCACAAGGACAACATGCGTGCGGCAGAAGTCCTGGTCCAAGACGGGGAAGATTCCAAGGCCAGGTGGAGGTACAGGAGCCTAGATGTTAATATTGTCAACAGTCTGGCCGAGGATGTGATTCGAGACCTGGCCGCGCAGGGAGAGCTGGTTACCAAAGACAAGGTGAGAAGGAAATACACTGCAGAAAGCCCCTAATGCAGGGGTTCTCACCCCCAGGACCACCAAAAAGATTCTCATTGGTTGTGAGAGCATGAACCACTTCTTTTACTTCTGTAACATAAGATAGCAGCATAAAAGGATACAGTATACACAACCATAAACACCAAAACAACGCACTTTTGTTGAAGACAAACTGTGTATTAGAAGTAGTAATACAAATTAGAAATACCGTAGGACTAGTAAAAAAAATATGTTGCAACCTCCTGTGTGGTTCCACTCCACAAGTTGAGAACCACTGCCTTTGGTACTGACACTGATTTTATTTACGACAATCCACTTGAACTGTGTTGGAATTTAAGTTTAACTGTATACTGCAGTTTTCTTTAGCAACACATTCAAGTATAATTACTTACATTCTAAACATACCTGCTACTCATTTCTGCTGTGTGTGGTTTCATCACTTCCTTTTCTCTGGCCAGGTGATATCCAGAGTGTGTGAACTGGTGCAAGTGCCCTCGGTGGAGGCAGGCGGCATTAAAAAATGGCAAATATCGGCCATAAAGGAACTGGACCGCACCATTACAGAGATCCGCTTGTTCATAGAGGTCAACTCTCAACACATCCCATTGACTGATCATGCTTCATGGAATTGTGGAATGTTTTATTGAATAATTTGTTTCTCTCCCCGTTAGTCGACAGAAGTGGTGACATCCATCCTCACCCTGTACGAGCTGGGTCAGTCCCTGGCCGGCCTGAAGGACAAGAAGCGCTATGAGGAGCTTAACCTGGGACCCCTGTGCAAGCTGCCTCTGGTTCACCGCTTGTTTAAGATCAGCAGCCACACTAAGGATGATGACATCCCCCAAGTCGGGACCGTGGATATACTGCGGGTGCGAATCACTTGCCAAGTGACACAGGCCTACAGTTAACCTATCAGATGAAATTGTATCACAACAAACAGCCACGCTGCATTTTAGTATCTTTGCCTTCCTATTTTTAATGGGGATATTACAGGGGTATTACATTACAGGGATCTGACGTTGTAGAATTAGACAAGCATGTGGTTATAGCATCCATTCCCAGTTCTGTGTATCAAACTACTCTGTCAGTTGTTACATGCTGACCCATCCACTGTATTTCCTGTGTAGTGCCTACGCATTTTCAGGAGAGAAAGCAACAAGCCAAAAGTGGACCTGGTGGAGTTTATGCAGTATCTGGCTGACCATTACCACTGTGAGACCCCCTGGGAGCTCGGTATCAGGATACACAGCCTGGGCCTTCCCATTGCGGTGAGACACGCCTTCATAAACCCTACCCTAACCCTAACCCTAACCTAACCACATACCATTCCTTTAATTGTGCCAGTGCACATAGGGTTTTTTAACTGCCACAAACTTCCACACACAATACCTAACCCCAACCTGACCCTAACATAAGTCACTATTTTGACAATCCGCTGCCCAGACCCTGAAGAAAGTGAACATCTGTGAGCACGCCATCTTGAGCTCAGCCCAGGAGACCATCAAGAGGGAGATTGAGGACGAAGTTAGTGAGAAAATGAGGAAGATAAAAAGGGCTGTGATGGAGCCGGCGCAGGGCCCCATCCCTTTCTCCTCCCTCGGCAGCAGTGACCTCAGGAAAAAGTACGCATCAATGACAGCGGCAGACGCAGTGCTGGCCGTCTACACAAATGTGGCGGAGGTTTTCAGCCCTAAGATGACCAAGGTGGGTGACAGGAACACTGATTGGTTGACGAATTTGTCTAAGTATTCTGACCTCCTGTTTTAGGAAGCATATGTGTATAATATATACATATATAGGTGTGTGCATTCATAATACCTGAGCAGAATTTTAAATTGTATATTTATTGCATTCTTATTGTCATGTAAGGATATTTGAGAGTGAGAGTGAGTTTTCTGAAATGTTATGAAAAGGGGGCATTAATAACAGTTTAGCTGCTCTAAGGGTGGCATGTTTTTTGAGAGAGAAATTATGTATTCTCTGTCTGTGCATTTGTGTTTCATTTGAAATAGTCTTTAGAAATAGTCATTAGAAATTTTGTCTGGTTCATAGTGGTTTTTGATTTCCTCTTCAGCGGATCCAGGACTTCCTGCACCATGTGTCCGGTGACAGGTTGTCCATATCGCTGTTTCAGCTGGCCATCTGTGCCGGTTCTCTGGCTGCCCCGCAAGATCTGGTACCCAAAGACAAGCCGTCCAAACAGAAAGGACAAAAGACAGATCCACATAAAGCCACTTCCCCACCACCTAGTGAAGGTAGTGAAGACGCACTGCATTGAGGATACAGAACTGCTATACTGTATGTACACCCCTAGTTATATCTTAGCATTTGACAGTAACCAGAATTTTCTACCCCTCCCTCAGCCGCTGTGAAGCAGTACCTTAAAGACAACCTGTCCAGCCAGAACTCGGCCGTCACCCTGGTCCAGATTGCCTCTCTGGAGAAGAAGTTGACAAAACACTTCCAAGTCAAAGAATTTCTGTCTCTAGGGCATGGAACATTCCTGGAGTTTCTGGTCAAACATATTCAGGTAGGACTTCTCAGCTTTGCATTTGACAGACATAATATGAGGCAGCTTTTATCCAAAGCGACTTACAATTACATGCTGCTATTACATGGAGCAGGTAGGGGTTAGGCATCTTGCTCAAGGATGCTTACAGGTAGGCCACCTCTGGGGCTCGAACCCACAACCTTCTGGCTGGGAGTCCAACGCCCAGACCACTAGACTATCCTGCCCCAAAAAAATAAATGCTCTCTCCTTTGTCCTGGAGTCCTAGTGATAGAATTATTCTAACTTTAAACAATAATGCTCAGGACGACGACTTTCCAAAGTAGATCTTTTAATAATAATAATAACAATATCTTGCAGCAAGAGAGTCAATACATGCAGGTTGTAAGGCTACACGGTTGACTGACTTCTAATCAGTTATTGCAAAGTTTATAGCTGGGCTTGACCCTCCTTGCCTATGTGGCATACTCAGACAGCGGCTCGTTGCTTGCTCCCATGGCCCAACCAGAGAGCGACCCGTTGTTATCTGCTGAGCGCCACTGCTATGGTTTACTGTGACACGTCCTTGGTACAACACACAAAGTCTTAGGGGAACAATAATACAATAATATGAACACCTAGCAAAGCCAGCCCTCCTGCATGCTGGTAGGTAGCATGATATTGTCTCTGCTGTTATTGCAGTTGCTTCAGGAGACAGTGGGTGGCACTGTGAGTCTAAGCAACAATGAGCGTGGCTTCCGACCCAGCAGACAGGATGTGTTTGAGCTCATCAAACAGTGTGGTGCCATCACCTCCACTGAGCCGGACGCAGTGAGTCATTTACTTGTACACGCCTTGTTACACACACATTATTGCACTCTTTCAGCAAAGTCAAGAGTCTACTTAGGTGACAAGAAAACAACACTTTTGTAACAGTGAGTTGAGAAAAATATGGTAGCTAACATTTGGCCTTTGTCCTCCTCAGCTCCACCACATTGAGTGTGCTCTGAGGGACCACTATGGTGTTACCGACAGCCGCGAGCTGGGTCTCGGCCCCCTGCGGACTCTGGCAGATCTGGTCCAACGGCAGAGAAAGATGCTGGGCGGAGGGGGACTCAGCCTTGTCTTCTATGAGGCAGCCTTGTTTGCCAAACACAGCAGGTGGTGTTATAGTGTAAAACTGATAGACATTGTTTTATTCCTCAAGGTGTCATACTATTCATTCATTCCTTGTTTTCTTTCCTTTGTTCATCTCCATATTTCTAAAATGGCTTCAATTAACAGCACCGCCAGTGTTTGTGAGTCTGTAGGGCTGTTGGGTGAGCTGACCCAAGATGAGGCGCTGGCCAGCCTGCTCTCCTGCCCCCTGCTGGAAGATTTAAGTATGTGGAGCCAATGGGAGGTGGTATTCAAGCCGCTCTACAAGTCCCTCAAAGACTTCATTGAAAGAAATGGCGGTAGGTCTGAGCTACGCTGGGTTACTATCTGTTTTCCTGGTATCCATTACATCGGTAGCATGCAGTATTTTTCCATGAAATATGATTTTGGCATCTTAAAGTATCTGTGTAATGTTCCACATTTAATCATAGTACCGCAGGATGGAAAACAAATTCCTTTTGTTTGATTCAAACACTTCCAGGTGGTACAGACCTGGCCGTGTTGGAGGTCTCACCAGGCGTGCTGCTCAGAATCACCACCCACACGGGCGACAAGCTCTTCTGCCAGGCCGCCACAGGCCTCGATCCCGTTGGCACAGCCGGCCACCTGGTGTCCATGGTGGTCGCTGATGGAGTAGTCAACGCCCCCACTGCCCTCCTGGCCAATCACATGCAGAGCTCGCTGGCCGGAGCAGTGGCTAAAGAAGGTGCCGCGGTGAAACGGCCTTTCTCAAACTGATTAACATTAACAACTTACCAGGATGTGTCAGGTGGACTGTAATTATAATGAAGAAAACCTGATAGAAGTTTGTGTTTGTTAGATGTGGCCCAGGTGGAGGACGATGCGTCTTACAGCAGTGTGGCTCGATTCCTGTTGGAGTGTTTGATTCGAATACCGACCAGAACCTGTCAGAGCCTGCTGAAGCAGGTTAGCACCACTGCACTGACACACACTAGAACACATGTACAGACCCAGCTTGTCTGAAAAGATTGGGTTGGTTAATGTGTGGTGGGGGTGATCAATTGCCATGTCCCATCCAATGTTTACCTTTGATTTCTTTTGACTACAACTAGTAAATATACTTTTACTGTAAAAGTAACTTACAAGATCGTAAGTTAAGGTCACATTCTACAACCTATTCATACAATTGTAAATTGTGCTGTTATTTAGCACAGCTTGAGGTACAACAGCTCAGAGACCTTTCCATTCTATCACACCTGGAAGTTTTTGACATTTTTGGAAAAATTGCATTGGTTGGTCGTGTGGAGTGTGGATAGGCAGAACTAAATAGTACATTGTACTATTAAGTAGTAATAGATCATAGGGTTGATGCAGTACATAGCTGCAGTGATGTGCCTTAATGCGTTCATTGAACGATAGTTCATGAACTCGTTCATATTTTGGGTGAACGTGAACTGAACGTACTGTATTACTGCCTGATGAACGTTACTGTGAACTCGTTCATTCTGGTGTCTGTGAACTGAACGCTCTCTCAGTTCAATTTCGCTCATTAGGGTGCCAGATTTCTATAGAGCATTCCACGCAAAAACCCTGCTAAAACACACCGTAAACAGGCCTTAATATGTAGCGGAAAAAACACACTATCTGGCAACACCAGCCACCAGGGTCGCACCGCCGCATGTGTCATCAAAACAAAAAGCAGCATGGAGGCAACAGCAGCATGGAGGCGACAAAGCAGCAAGGACGCGTCGTATGATCATTTAAACTAGTTTTATGACAAGGTCGGTGAGGATGGGAAAAATCTCACATTTCTGTGCAAACTTTGCCTGCCGGCTTTCAAAAAGAAAATCCGCACTTCAGTCACATCCAAAGCAAACCTGAAACAGCGTTAAAGCAACAATAGGGAAATGTTGTCCCCTCAATGCTAATGTAAACCCTGGCAATAATTTTGAAAAATAATAGCTTGCAGCAATATATGGAAAAAAGAACTATTTCATTTTTGGAACTGTGAACTTAGTTCAAAATTGTATGTAAGTATGAACTATGAACTGAACTAGTTCATTTTAAAATTTGTGAACTGAATTTTGAACTAGTTCATGTAGAAAGTGAACTTTCCCATCACTGCATAGCTGTTTAGTTTTGAATTTCCACTTACTGTATTTGGTCTGGAAAGTAGGAAGTCATTTAGTGTAGCTGTAACCGTTATCTTCAAAGTATGTCAAATGCCAAGACATTTTTTATTGTGTGTGTGTGTGCATATGCATGCACACATGTGACTTCCAGGTGTTTCTGGAGCCATTCTCATGTGTCGTGGGCCAGGCAAAGTCCAAAGCAGTCCTACTGTGGGCGGCCCAGTCTGACACACGGCACCTCAACTGCTTGCACCAGCTGGGTATCCTCCTGGGCATCACAGAGTGGAGGAGGGACTACAACAGCAAACTCATCCCGCTCAAGTTCCAGGACATCACACGCACAGCGACTGTGAACCAGCCCAAGGTCAGACCTAAATGCAGCAATGTGCTTTTAGAATTGTTATCTTTTAGATATTTCTAGCTACATTCTCATGGGGATGTTTCACTTCATTGTTGATTTGTTCACATATTTCTTTAGAGATGTTGCATGATTTTCTTTTTGCCTCCCTAGACTGACTTGGTAGATTCTGCGAGCAGTAGCTTGTCAGCACTGAACTTAAGTGACAATCTAGAGGACACCACGGACAGCTGCGACTCACCCAGGGTCAACAACAGGACACAACAAACTGAACAAGAGCAGCAGCCGGTTGCACCAGCAGAGTGTAAGTTCGATCTTTAGCCATTTCGAACATAAATCGGCACTACGTTCGAGTTTACGAACAACTAAAATTTATATCGTTCGCACCAAATCACATGCATTCAACGTAGACTTAAATTATATTATATAAAAGATTAAAAATGGTCTATGATAATTATTATTATTACAAACTTGACATTTACCCTCGGACAATGACACATGCAGACTACTGTGCACAGCATGTCGACAATGCCGTATTTCCTGTTCACATTGTATGGCGCCGTTGATTAAATATTTTGATTAAGGATCGCTTTGCGCACTACTAGTTAAGTTACGTCTTAAGTGATTGTGGTGCAACCGGAATTCAGTGTGGCGCTAGTTTGAAACTAACTACTCCCAACGTAAGGTTAAGATGGACTTCACACCCAAACTTACAATCGAACTTACGCTCTGCTAGTGCCACCGGCTGCAGGAATTTTCCTGCACCATGCTAGGTGATAGCTTTAGCGTTGTTTGATCCTCACACATGTATATCCTCCTGCAGCCGACAGCGAGGAAGAAGAGGACAGTGACGAGGAGCGATATGAGCTGACCTCCAGTCCCAACAAAGTGGAAAATGGCACCTGTGAAACACACAGCGAATCAGACGAAAGCCTGGAGAAGGGAGAAGAGGAATCAGCCAATCCAAACAAAGAGGATGGCACCGGCAACCAATCAGGAAGCACAATATCCCTGCAGAGAGCCATTGTCAACGACATCAGGTTTGTGGCCCAACTCTTGCCTAGGTAGGGCACAGACATTCCATTCAGATAGTGGGGATGTCCATCCCAACCACCCCGTTCTGCTATTTGTTTTCTGACCCGAACAGGAAAACTGAGTTTGGTATCGGCGTTGAGCTGAACACAGAGGGCCAGAAGCTGATGAAGGTTCACCAGGAGAGGCTGGGCCGGAGCTTGGACCGCCTGTCCACAGAACTGTACAGCAAAGATGCACACTTTGTCCTAGAACTCATCCAGGTGATACTTAGCAGCCACCTCTATAGAGCACAGCTGACATTGAAGCCATAATGAACTACTATGAAACCACACGTCTCCATCACTGGCATCCAGGATTAAAAGAATCCTTCAGTCGCTCTCTGATGAACCCTAACATTTTTCCCCCAACCTCCATTGACTTTTTTCTAGGAAGCTTGTAGTATTACCTTGGTATTACCTCGGGAATGAAAACGTTAGTTGGTGCAGAGTTATTAATATTATTATTCCATTCCATACATTTGAACCTGTAATAGAAACATCTAACGCGACGGATGCAAATAGTTTGCATTTTAGATTTCGCCTTCCGAGACGCTCTTTTCTGCTATTTCCAGAATGCTGACGACAACAGCTACCTGCCAGAGGGCGGTGTTGTCCCAGCGCTTGCCTTTATGGTGGAGAAGGACTGTGTGACCGTCCTGAACAACGAGACAGGCTTTCAGGAGAAGAATATTAGGGCCATCTGTGACGTGGGCCGCAGCACCAAGGGCAAACACAAATATGGATACATAGGTAATTATGTACAGGGCTGTACGGTTGGTACAAAATATACACTCGATTGTGTTATAGCGCCCCAACTGTTTATATTTTAGAACACAACTGTCCACCCTATTGTTTATTGCAAATGTTAAGCAGTCAATTTCCACGTTTTTAAACTTTTTTTATTTTAATGTATTACTCTTCCCTGGTGTTTTTTATTTAAAAAAAGTTTTTTATTGTTGAAGGACAGATGCAAGTTATACAATGTACAATGTGCAATTATTGCAACATTGTCCCTACATTTTTCTTTACAAACAGCCCTCCCCACCTCCCATTGTTAGTTTTGTTATGGTCATTTTGTTTTTTAATGAACACCATTAATCTGACCTGCAGCTCTGCAGCTGCAGTCTGTCTGCTTTTGATCATTCCCAGATACTACTTCCTCCCTCCCTCCCTCCCTTCCTTCCATCCTTCCTTCCTCCCTCCCTTCCTTCATTCCTTCCTTCCTTCCTCCCTTACTTGTTTCCTTGGCAGAGGGACTAGCCCAGTGATCCAGAGGGGAATATAAATTAAATTTTGAATACCTAATAAACCACGATGAAAATTGCTGCGTATACACAGTGAGCTACATGAAATATGAACGTCTCATCTCAGAGGTTGATTATTTAGTGGGACTCCTATTGGCATTCACTAATGAATAGACACCACTGCCACACATGTTCAACATGCACTCACAATGATATTGCTTGTGACCCCCCACATATAGAAGCACCGCGTCTCCACACTGTGATACGGCCCCCCGGAGAAGAGGATGGGTGGCTGGCTTTATGTTCCCTAGTGGAGAGGAGATTGGGGGGTGGGGGGCATTAAACAAACTGAAAGTGCGCACATAATTTTCATCTGCCGTTCCGTGTTTCATGTATACCCAACGTTACAAAAATGCTGGTCCGAATTTTGAGTGGCTTGCATTCCTCTTTACCCCTCCCCTGATGTAGCTGCTAGGCTCACAAGGGCAACAACAGCTGCATTTAATCAACAGCTGGGGCAGAAATTTGGTAATCTGCACTATAATGCAAGTGAGGAGTGTCGCTTAAATTCCACAGTGACATTTGGTTGTGGCATCAGTTCTGGCATCACTGTCTATGTCCATGTTCTAGCGTCGGGGGTGGGGGTCATGTATTTATACAGCAAATAACTTGAAACTGATCTGAACACGTTTTATGAGAGACCTTTCAACTGCACAGCTAATTGTAGTCAAGTCTGCCATCGTGTGGCGTGTCTGTGTAACTTCAGGTAGTAATCACAAACCATTAAGAGTTCTTTTGATTGCTTCTAACAATGAGACACGTTAAGTTATTGGTGTCACCAGGGGAATTCAAAGTTAAAATTTCACTATAAAATAACCTGCAGCATGATAAAGACTTAAGCTATAGGCGATGAGGCCTGCTGAAAACTGCCTTGCAAAATGATTACAGTTAAGCAATTTACCTTACCTAACCCTAATGCTTTTATCCAAAGCCACTTACAATTAAATGCTGCTATTACATGGAGCAGGTAGGGGTTAGGCACCTTGCTCAAGGATGCTTACAGGGGGGACAACTCTGGGGCTTGAACCCACAACCTTCCGCCTGGGAGTCCATTGCCCAGACCACTAGACTATCCTGCCCCCAAATCCTGCCCTCCCTTCCCAAAATACAGTGTTTGGGAAGGGATCGGTTTGAGAAAGAACACTCTAGAACAGGGCTGGTGAACCTGCGGCTCTGCCTGTTCTTCTTCAGCTGTGTGGCTGCCACAGTGTGGCCATGTAGAGAACAAGCCACTACAAAACAACAATGGTTTTGTAATATACTGTATGTATTTGTGTCTCTATTCTGAAACAAAAAGGTATACTCCAAAAGAATTAGGCCAAATATGAAGTAACTTCTTGGCAGTAAGGATGTACGACCTTGAATCACCTTGGCACCACATTATAGTATATAATGAAGTGTGATGGATGGGCTTCCTGAGCTTAATTGCCAGCTGATTTCCAGCACACATTCTCAACTAACCCACCTCTGTCCTCTGTTTCCTTTCTACTCACACACGGGCCGGTTCAACGTGTGCTCTATCTGCATGCTAATGAGTCAGGCGCGTGAGTCAGGTTTACTTCTAGAACACACAATCACAGTCCTACAGTGACCACAGGCAGGACATGGCAGTGAGTCACTGTCATGTCAGCCAGGGGGTATGAAGGTATGAAGTGGTCACTGTCAGCGTGTACACGCCACGGGGGACGGTATGTTGTAGTTCGTTCACCGCTCGTCTCCCCACAGGTCAGAAGGGCATCGGCTTCAAGTCTGTGTTCAAGGTCACCGACTGTCCCGAGATTCACTCCAACGGCTTCCACCTGCGCTTCGACAAGACCTGTGGCCCCATGGGATACATCCTGCCTCATTGGACGGAGGACGAGAGGCCCCTTGACCTGCAAGTCAGCAGCCTGGCCCAGTACAGGTACTGGAGTGACGGTCCAGTCCAGCCGGTTGCGTGTGAGCCAGCAGCACCCTGACCCGTTTGTTTGTTTTCTTCCTGACATCAGCTGGACCACTAAGATCCGTCTGCCGCTGCGCTCAGAGAGCCAGAAGACCAGAAACCTCTTCCATGACGTCCACCCTTCATTGCTGCTCTTCCTGCACCGCCTGCGCTCCATAACCATCTACATTCAGGTACACACACATTAATACGTACACTCTTTGACACGTGCACGGCAGGCCCTTGTGAAAGCACACTGTGTTTGCCCGAATGGCACACGCACACCGGCGCTAGTGGTGATGAAGTGTGCGTTTGTCCCTCAGAGTGAGAAGCGCTCTGTGTCGATGACCCGTCGGGACCTGAGTGACAGCGTGCTGGAGGTCCAACACACAGACGGAACGGAGCGCTGGCTTGTTGTCAAGAGCAAGCTGCAGCCCGGGAAGGTAAAACACACAACCACACACACACACACACACACAGACACGCCTCGATCTATGTCTTCTTTTTTTAGTTGACATCAAGTGTTAATAACATTTAGATTGAATGTCTCAATTCTGGCTTCCTAACAGGGTTTGCTTTTAATAACAATCACTCTTCTCTTCTCTCTCTCTCTCTCTCTCTCTCTCTCTCTCTCTCTCTCTCTCTCTCTCTCTCTCTCTCTCTCTGTGTTTGTGTTACATAAGCCTTCTTGTATCTACACCCTCCAGTAAGTGTCTCTCCATCTCCCTCTTTCTCTCCGTGTTCCTTGCCAAGACCTCATGCACACTCACTCATTACCCAGGCTTGGCAATTTAAAGTCACACACACAAGTCTCACGCACACACACACACACAGCACACCTGCACACCAGCGAGTGCACACACACACACAAATCCTACCCGTCAGGTTTTAATGAGGTGCCAGGGTGAAGTGGCCCTTTATCTCTTCCACCGATGTCTTTCCTCTACAGCGTTCTTCCCTGTTCCTGCCATCCCTTGTCTCTCCATCTGGGACTGCACACAGGAAGCTTGCAGTTCCCTGCCGCCTGGTTACATTAGACAGTGAATAAATAGGATGTCCCCGATGCTAACAGCTTCTCCAGCCGAGTGCGGAGCAGCAGATTAGACCGAGAGCTGACCGTAGTTGGTCACTAGGCCTGTACCTTAGAGATGACCCCCGCACTGGGAGTGACGGTCTGCCTTTTCCTCTCCAGATCAAGGAGGACGTTGAGTCCACTGAGCTGGCTCTGGCCTTCCAGCTGGACGACGGCACGGCTGCAGACGAGGCCCGAGGTCAGCCTCAGAAACAGCCCGTCTTCGCCTTCCTGCCCCTGCGAAGCTTTGGCTTTCGCTTCATCATCCAAGGTGAGAGGAGCCCAGATGAAACACTTTGGAACCTTTAAAGCAGCAGTGCCAAGATACTTTATTATTACTTATTTATTATTTATTTATTTGTTTTTATTTGTTTCATTACCGTTAATAAATATGTGCACGCATCTACAGTATTTTACGCATATACAGCATATTTTTAAGGGCTTCATGGTTGTTTGTTTATGTTATTATTGCACTGTTATGTTATCTATTATGTTATGGTATCAAAACAATAACTTGTTGGAACTTATGAAAGTTATGAAGCCAGTTTTTCAAACAACCAACACTCCGTAACCTATCGCAGAGAACCGCTGATGTCACCTGACCCTCTGTTCCCTTCCAGGTGACTTCGACATCCCGTCCTCCCGTGAAGACGTGGACAGGGACAGCCCATGGAACCAGTGGCTTCGCTCCGAGATCCCCCAGCTCTTCCTGCAGGCCATGGAGGTCTTCTCTGTAAGACACCGGGGCTTTGAGGAGTGTCTGACTTTACAGTTCCCACTTTATCGCCATCGTCATCCTTATTGTCTGATGTCTCCTTGTTCAAGGTCCACCCAGAATTCAGCGGGCTGAGCGGCTTGTGCCACTTCCTGCAGTTTGTCCCCCTGCCTGATGAAGTGCTGGACTTCTTTAAGCCCGTTGCCATGCGGATTATACAGCTGTTAAAGGGCAAAGCCTTCCTGCCCACCCTTAGTTCAGGTACAGAATCTAGAAATGTGTTTATTAAAAAAAAAAATTCTACTTCTTCCTTGCTCTCATCTTCTCACTTACCATGTTGTTGTTTCAACTCTACTATCGAAAGGCAAGTTAACAGCCTTTCACACTGTAAAGATTGACATGTTGGAGTGTGTGATGTCACCGGATGTTTTGAAGCCCGGAAGTTTTTTTCATTAACCATATTTACATTTACATTTACATTTACAGCATTTAGCAGACGCTTTTATCCAAAGCGACTTACAATTAGTACATTTGTCA